>JBBDHG010000003.1:13867500-14027500 GCA_037951165.1 Lophius americanus
TGGCTGTTTGATTTCAACCCACAATGTACAAATCAAACGTTTTCGGAACCTCGCGATTGGGATTCTTACGTACGATATAGTTCGATGACTGTACAACCCATCCGGCTCCTGCGCCCCATTGTCGCCATTGAGATTTGTCAATAAAGTTTTTTTTTTGAAAGCTCCAAGGCAAAGAAAAGTGTATTTGTTAGTGTAGTGGTGTGTGCAGGCCTGCAGGTGTTAAGCTTTTGAAGGTGTTGGTTTTTGAACCTCTATAAGACCAATTTAGCTCCACCAAGACCAAACCCCCTTGTTAGCTGAGGTTTTTTAAAGCACCTGTGTCATCATGGCTGCCTTTTTGCTTTGCCTTTGCCTGCCACATGGGACTTTCTCTGTGACTTTCAGGTCGGTGGTGTGTTAAACGTCTGTTTATGCTTTCAAGGTGTTTTCACAGTACAGACTTGCATATTTTGAGGAAGTCTGCTGCCTGCTTGATTGGTGTGTTGAACTCTCGTTTCGCCTAGTGGCCTACTGAGTGCATTTGAGTGAAGGTATAAGTAACTTAACTAGCAGTAAGTAGGGTATGATAACTACCTGAGGTAAATGTTATCGCACATTGATCATGTCATTAATTTTTAATCTCCTTTCTGGATTGTAGGTTGTCAGCTTGTCAGCTTTTAGATTTTAATCATTTTAGTAAATCTTTGTTAGTGCCCCCAGGTGGTTGTATTTTAGTTAACCAACTGGTTTAGTGTTTTGATTTCGTTAAATTGTTATTTTGCTTTCCAGTGGAGCTAGTAGCCAGCTTGTGGTGGAGGTTAGGCACATTTTAGCGCTTTTAGAATTGATCCAAATGTAAAGTGCGCTATAAATGAAATGTATTATTATTATTATTATTATTATTATTGGTGTGGTTCCCTTCGTAGATTGTAGTGAAAACAGCGAGGTGACAAGATTTGCGGTGACACGATTTGCAGTGAACCGGTTTGCAGTGACTATCAATTGCCGTGGGGACATGCGGTGGTTAAGTTGGTGCAACCCTGGAACACACCCTAGCAATTTGATTAAACATCTACATTTCTATCCATCCTCTTTACAGGCACTTCCCGTCTTAAATTATCCATCAATAAATAAATACTTATTTTGGAACCACGTCTCTCTCTTGCTTCAGTTAGTGAACCTGTGTAGCCTTCATATAACTGGGGTGTTTGTTGATGTAGAAATAAAAAAATTCCAAGGGGGGAAGTCCCCAAGTGGCGTTGTCGGTTTGTTAGATTCTTTTGGCGATTTCTCCCCAAGCGCCACCCACCTTGCCACATTAGCATCATGATTATTTTATCCATCCTATGTGCAGAAACATTTCTTTATTTTTTTTTTAAACTCAATTTAAATGGCGTTAATACAAAAAGAAGGCGTAACTGTTACACCCCCAATCACGAGGGCTGTTAATCTGCCCTCGTGTCTGGGGGCATCCTAGTTACATGCCCGGACCACCTCAACTGGCTACTTTTGACGCAAAGGAGCAACGGCTCCACTCCAAGCTTTCTCCGGATTTCTGAGCTCCTTAAGCCTATCTCTAAGCCTGAGCCCAGCCACTCTACAAAGGAAGGTCATTTCCGCCGCTTTTATCTTTGACCTCATTCTTTCTGTCAATACCCAAAGCTCATAAATGAGGCTTGGAACAAAGATGGACGGGTATATTGAGAGCTTTGCCTAACGACTCAGATCTTTCTTCACCACAACAAACCGATACAATACTCTGAAACTCCCCCGCAAACCAGAGTCCAGTAGACTGATTTTCTGACAGAGAAGCATGGCCTCTGATTTGGTGGTGCTGACTGTCATTACGGCCGCTTCACACTCAGCTGCAAACTGATCCAGTGCATGCTGGAGCTCATGGGCTGATGAAGCAAACAGGACCACATCATCTGCAAACAGGAGCGATGCAATTCTAAGCCCCACAAGGGTAAAACATTCACTGAAAATGTGTCTGACTTTCTGCCGAGCGAACAGACACAACTTTCATTTTGGATATATAGAGACCAGATGGCCTATAATAAAGGCCCCAGTACCCCATACTCCCACAGTACCCCTTCAGGTCTCCTCGGGCATAAGGTCATAAGCCTTCTCCAGATCTACGAAACACATGCAGACTGGATGGGCAAATTTCCATGACCCCAAAAGCAAGCCTGCAGGAGTAAAAAGTTGGGCCACCGTTCCACGACCAGGACGGAAACCGCATTGTTCCTCCTGAAACGGAGGTTCGAGAATCGGTCAGAGCCTCGTTTCCACCCGGGAGTATACTTTCCCAGGAAGGCTTAGAAGTGTGATCCCCCTAAAATTGAAACAAACCCAATTGTTGAAAAGTTGGACCACCACCCCAATCTGCCATTCCACAGGCACTGTCCCTGTCTTCCATGCAATGTTCAATTGGAGTGTCAACCATCACAATAGAAATGTTCAAAGCCTTCATAAAACTCAGGGCAAATCTAATCCACCCCTGGCACCTTGCCAATGGGCAACCTCATAACCTCTTCCAGGAAAATGGATGGGCCTTCCCCGAGTCCCCTAACTCTACATCCACAATAAAGGGTTAGTCTTGCGGGTTCAGAGGTGTTCTTTCCATTGCCTGGTGATATCATCAGTACGGGTCAGCATTTTTCCGGTCCGGCTGTATAAATCCAGAGGGTAGACTCAAGTGCGATCCGGGGATAGGATTGGCTGGAAAGGGTCGAAAGCAACATGATGCCTGGGGAGATACAGGAGAGGAGGAGGAGGAGGAAAAGGTTGTTGGGGAGATGCGGACGGGGGAATTTAGAGGACATGTTGGAGAGAGGAAGTTTTCTGTACGCAAATTCTACCTGCCCACCTAACCGGGCTACGGCTGTCATCCACACAAAAATAAAAGGGCCTACACCACTGGGACTTTAAATGGAATAAGGTCATAGGTCAGATGAGACCAAAATTAAGCTTTTTGGAAACAGCAAATGGCCAACATCAAAGACATGGTTCAGTAGCCTCAGGTCGACTCAATATCTACCAAAGAATGGTTCAGAGATCACAAAATAAAGTTTTCGACATTACCATCTCAGACAAAAGATGGCCTAAACCCACAGATGGCCTAAACTAGACCATCTGTGGGTTGTGCTGCAGAGGAGAGTCCACAAGTGTAGACCTCAGATTATGAAGGAGAATGGTTTCAGATCTTCTCCATGTGCTTCCGAACATGATCACACACTACAGAAGGAGACTCACGGCTGGTATTGAGGCAAAAGGGGGCGGAGCAAGATTTTAAATGCAGAGTACTGAAAATTGTGGCACATGTTTTAGATAATAATTGTTTCATACTAAGAATGCAATGTCATGTTTTAGGTTACCTGAGTTAGTGTTATATTGTTGTGAACAAATTGCACCATTGGATCATGGGTGTAAGCAATAAAGACATTTTGCATCTCACTTTTCTCATTTTTGGTTCCAATAATTCTGGAGGGCACTGTAAATCCTTGAAAGTTAAACCCAAAGCAGCAGGACGTTTATTAAGACTTGAAGACGTTTCCCTTTTCATTAAAATTTCTTCCTCAGTTCTGACTATTTGATGGGGGGTCAGGTACTTAACCTCCAGTAGGTGTTTGATAAATAGTCATTATGGAACCACGACCAAAAAAAATAATAGACAAATAGTATTTTGCCTCATATTCTACAGACACAGCCAGATTAATTTAAAGTTCTGCTATCACTGACAGAAATGTCAAGATTAACACTGACATGCACATAGACATAGTCACTCATTTAGTATTTAAGATATAAGAATTCAACTTCAAAGTGGAATATCAAAAATGAAAGGACTATTAGATATTGAATTATTTATAATATTTTATATTAGTACAAGTGTATCTTTCAAGAACCTGTAGGCTGGGGATCGAACCACCAACCTCCTGATGAGTGTGAAAATTCTACCTCCAGAGCTGCATATATTATGGGCTACTGGCTTACTGTATTATGGGGCGGAGCTGGTTCAAGCAATCATGAAGGGTGATTGGGCCTAGTCTTTGACAGAAGCACTAGCAACAGTGAGAAGGAAGGTTTCCAAGATGGTAGTGAGGACAGCTGGGCCGGATGGTTTATGGACGGCAGAACTGACCAAAAGACAGGAGGCAGAAAGATTTTCTTAGGGAGTTGCGAGGATGGACGGAATTAGACACGTGAAGAAGAGGGATAGTGGATTTATTGGTAGAAGGAAGCTGGAGATGGAGCTGCTAGGCAGGAGACAAAGGGAAAGACCAAAGAGGATGTTTCGGGAAGTTGTGAGAGAGGACTTGCAGTTGGTTGGTGGGACAGAGCAAGATGCAGACGAAAGGGCAAAGGGAAAGCAGATATTCTGCTGTGGCGACCCCTAAAGGGAACAGCCGAAATGAGAAGATGGAGGTGGTTCAATCATGTTTGAATTAGTGAGATACGGCAGTGAGGTTTGTTACTGAGATCTTATTCAATCTGTCTCTGCAGGCCGCGATCACACGCTCAAAAGGACTGATTAAGAGCAACTGCTCTCCATAAGAAATATCACCAGTTGGCATCACTCCTGGAATATGAGGACCAACCTTCAAAACTCTCTATCAGCCAAACAGCAGCAGGCTCTTCCCAAAATAGAAGAGCGCTGAAATGGAACATATTAGTGATGACACCGTGAGCCAACATCCAGAGCTCCACACGCTCACGTGTTAGTGTGGAGCATGAATGCTCACAGTCATCTCTGTGTGAGAAGGTTCCTCAGTGATCCAGGCTAGAAGGGTTTTTCTCACTGTTGGTGGGAGAGTCTGACAGGAAATGGAAGCAGCAGAAGCGCATTGGTGCGCTCATAATCATCAGGGTGCAGAAAAAAGCTCAGCTCCACTGATCGGACTGACGGCTGCATCTCAAGGGCTTTGGGAAAGTTTCAAATCTTGAGAGGATCACCGTTGTGGGCTAGTTTTCATGTTTGATTGGCTCTCATGATATCCAACATGTTAAATTCATCATAGCTGCCCTGAAGGAGAATGAGAGACGTCACTGTTTCCATTCTGTCATTCTATTGACCTCAGCTTTGGTGAACTAGGCTCCCACACTGTGGTGCAGAACAACATGGGTGGAGCTTCTGGGTCCTCAGGAAGATAAGATATGGAGTATATAAGCATCTAAATTTAGAGTCAGTGTTAAAATTAGTTCACAAAACCTGTTAGAAAGTTTAAATTTTATACATACAGAGTTGTGAAAAACTATTGGACCCCCTCCTGGTTGCTTCTGTCTGTATCTAGGACTGAACGGTAAAATAAATACATAAAACCACTTGAGGAAACACAAATAACCTTTTTATTTTAAGTTATTTACTTATTCCTTTCTATTCTTCGAAAGCCAATTAGGTCTGTGTGACAAGAGGCTCCGCCCCTTTCGATCAAAATCCTAAAAACTACCAAAGTAGCTTATTAACTGGTTCTAGCCGGACTAGATCAATCCAAACCTGATCACTAAAATATCCAAGGAGCAGCAGAGCTCTCTCAGTGGTTATGGTTCCTCTATTCCAAAGACTAGAACCTAGCTGTTTAAGGAAGGACAACCAGTGTCAAGGTGACCCAAGGCTTGCTTTGTGTTGTGAGCATTGAAGGCTAGCCAGTATTGGGTGATCCCACAGAGGAGCTACTGTAACAAAAAAAATGCTGGAAAAGGTTGTGCTCGTTCTGATGGAAAAGTGTCTGAACACTCAACCCGAACGGTCCACGAGTAAGAAGCCTGTTACCTTCGCCAAGGAAGTTCTTATCCTGCTCCTGTGCGTTTGTCTATTTTGTGTTTATTCATCTGTTTGTATGTTTTTCTGTTTTTCGAACAGAATTATGGAAAAACTACTGGACAGATTTGCATAAAAATGGGCTCAGTGGGTTGAACAGAGACGCTGAAGTGGAAGGCGAAGGATACAACCGGCTACGGAGTATTTTAGAGATACTCACAGAGTTTGTTGGAGTTGTAGGTAGATTACGAGGCTGGCAATAAGTAAGATAATAATGGATGTTTCTGCTTGAATTTTCCTTAACATAAGCCATTTGAAGTAGAAACATCAAAATGTGGCAATTGCTGCTCTTGTTCCTTTGATTTCTTTGATGTTTCTTTGAGGCTGGAGCTTGGGGTCACTGTACTGAACAGAGACTTTTGAGGGGAAAGCGCTAGAAATGAACGGCTTCAGAGTATTTGAGAGATTCTCAGAGAGCTCGTTGGAGTTGTTGGTAGGTTTAAATGCTGGCAATAACTCAGACATTGATGGAGGAATCTGATTCATCAGCCGTATCCCTTATCCTGTTCAGGTCTGGAGCTGGAGACACTTTTTCACACGAGGTTACACTAACTATCTATGAATTGTGAACTTTGATTCTTAAATATCTACACGTCAGCCTGTGGGTCCCTGTTCATGAACTCCTCAGCTGTAACACAAAATGAATGAACAGCCATGGGCTCATAAATACCTGAAACTATGAGAAACAGAGTCTCCAGAATGACGTGATCCCCAGCTGTGGAGAGCAAGTGAGTCAGCGTTAGAATCTGATTATGTCACTATATTTCATAGCCGCTCATGTGTTTACTACTCCGACTGAACCTGTAGAGAAGATCAAAGCTACAGGTGAGCAATGCATCTCCATCTTAGCTTGAACCAAATAACCGGTGTTGAGACAGATCAATGGACTGACAGCATACTGTGCTGCTCTCTCTCTCTCCCTCTCTCTTTCTGAAGCTCACATAGCAACCATCTTTGGTTATAATTAAGGAGTGAGTTAGTGTTTTATAGAGCTGAATGGTCAGATTTCAATATGAATGGATTTTCCCACAATCCACAGCAAAAGATGAGCATGATAGACTAAATACCGTTGTTTCTATAAGTGTAATTTGAGCAACATACCCCTTTAATAAAGTACTGAAATAGTATTTGACATGGACTTACTCTTCTGCTTGGGTTCATTGTCTCACTGATGAACCGGTGGGTCAGTGATGTTTCCTGGGTTCATTGGGTGTTTTGGTGAGGGTGTATAACAGATCATCCCTCTTGATCCACAGCCACCCTGAGACTCTTCCCAGTCTGTTGTAACCCTGATGGCTCTTCAAACACAGTGACCAGCAAAGTGCTCACAAAAACTGCTTCTGGAATCTTTCCTTGAGTCCCTGGTACTTGGCAAGCTTCCTTTCAAATGCCTCCTCCGTGTGGTCTCCTCAAAGGTCGTGGTCTCCTCAAGGGTCGTGGTCTCCTCAAGGGTCGTGGTCTCCTCAAGGGTCGTGGTCTCCTCAAGGGTCGTGGTTTCCTCAAGGGTCGTGGTCTCCTCAAGGGTCGTGGTCTACTCAAGGGTCGTCGTCAATTCTATCAGGATACACCTTTTGTATCCTAATTTCAGGCTTTTGACAAAATCCCAATGTCTTGTTGTAAAGATGGTAATTGGACTAAACTTATATAGTACTTTTCAGCCCATCCCAGAGCTGGAGGTATGCCAGGCGGGGATGAGAATCATACATACAGAGGATCAGTCATTTTAAGCATCGCTCGCTAGATATCGGTGGAGGTACGTTTTTTGCTCCATTTGCAGTCTCCCATCTCATCCATGCCACCTGCTGTGTCATGCCCACCATTCTGCTTCTTCTTGTTCCATCAGAAGGGCCTACTTCCTAATGGAAGAGCAGTCTCCTCTCCTTGCCCTACGCCTTGTTGTACTGAGGTGATAGAAATCTTCAGAATCCTGCTCTTCCTCTCACTCCCACACCTGCCTTGTGCATCACTTTCACTTCTGCCGCCTCTAGCTCCTGAGTGGCATTCAACTTCCTGCCAGTGTGGATTTGAATACCGACCTCTGAGACATTTGGATCTTTGCTCTGGTTTTATTATTATTATTATTATTATTATTATTATTATTATTATTATTATTATTATTATTATTTTTATTATTATTATTATTATTATAGAGAAGATTCATACTCCCTCACAAGACAGGGGACAACTTGTTTTGGATATTAGGACCAATACTACAGATACCTACTGCATATTCTTAATAAATAATAATAATACATTTCATTTATAACTCACTTTATATTTGGATCAAATCTCGAAGTGCTGCAAGGTGAAAGCAGATAAAAAGTAGATTCTTCCAGCAGGAATGGTGTTCATCATTCCCCCGGCCCCAAATCCCCCCGTGTCCCCCGTCTCCCCCGTCTCCCCTTTCTCCCCTCATATCTACATCACGGTCTTCAGCTCGTGTGCTCCTTGTTTTCATAAGGCTCTGGAAAAGAAGCCTGGAAGCAGTCTGGAATCTCTGTCTGTGTGTGCGTTTCTGCGTGTCTGTGTGTGCGTTTCTGCGTGTCTGTGTGTGTGTGTGTGTGTGTGTGAGTGTGTGTGTGTGTCTGTGTGTGTTGTGTGTGTGTGTGTGTTAGTCTGTCATATAGAATAGCCTAGGAGGAAGAACACGCAGAAATGTAAACGTGGTTAAGGAAACAAAGGGCTTCATGTGTTAGAGGTTGAGCCATATAATTTAAACCACCTGCCTAAACTTGGGCAGGTCCCTTTTTGTCACCAAAACAGCACCGTGTGCGACGCCAATTTCTATCAGAACCAGCCTTTATTGTTCAGCCGTTTCTGCTGCAGTAGCTCTTCTGCGGCATCAGACAACACAGGTGGACTTGACTGAGCCTTGGGACCCCATGATCTTCTGTAACCACCTGCAGTCCAGGTGGAAGTAATGTCAATATATTGAAAACTTGTTCTGATATCTGCTCTCTGGAGTGCAGGGCAACTGAAAAGACTTTGACAAACTGACAAGGTCCTGTTGGGTCGTCCTGGTACGCAGTGGTTAGTGTTTACCACAGTGGGGTAAAGAAGGACAAACTGGGTCATGGGAGTCCTAATTGACTTTGGGGATTGAAGGTTAGCCCACTTTGTCTGCGGAAGCTAGTTCTGCGTGTTTGTTCTACTCTTCTTCCAGCTCAGCTACTCACCACTGACAAATACGTCTGTGAAAACAGCTGTCAGACCCGTAGTTTACTTTCATGTTGTCAAAGCGTCTTAAGAGGAGGAAATAGCGATGAAAGAACCTGTCATTGACTCCGACACAGGAGAGGATGAATCAGTCCTGGATAGTCATGACCCAACATGCTGACTAGTGGATGCATTAGATGTTGGACATTTTTGTTGATGCTGATGAAGTCATGTTTGTTGTAAAGCAAAAAAAATGTAATTAGATCCTTTCTCTAGTAAAAGTTGTAGCAGTATTGCACTACTAGGAAAAGTCCTGCATTCAAAACTTAACTTAGTAACTTTACTTACTAAGTAAATTACAAAAGTATTTGCAGAAGAAATGTACTTACCGTGAGAGTAGAATACTTCCCCTCAGTATTTTACTGTTATATGAGATTGAATTAACTACTTAATGCTGTCGACTAGTGTCATTTATGTTTTCAGATTTGTGACATTTTACAGAGAATCAGTGTCACGGTTCAGCCGCAGACCTCTCCCCCTCTCTCCCTCTCCCCCTCTGTCCCTCTCCCCCTCTCTCCCTCTCCTCCTGTCTCCCTCTCCTCCTCCCTCCCTCTCCTCCTGTCTCCCTCTCCTCCTGTCCCCTCTCCTCCTGTCTCCCTCTCCTCCTGTCTCCCTCTCCTCCTGTCTCCCTCTCCTCCTGTCTCCATCTCCTCCTGTCTCCCTCTCCTCCTGTCCCCTCTCCTCCTGTCTCCCTCTCCTCCTGTCTCCCTCTCCTCCTGTCCCCTCTCCTCCTGTCTCCCTCTCCTCCTGTCTCCATCTCCTCCTGTCTCCCTCTCCTCCTGTCTCCCTCTCCTGTGTGCCTGTTTGGCTGTGGGTGTGGCCACACACCTGCGTTTTAGAACCTACAGGTTTAACCCTTTGATGTCGTGCTCAACTGTTTGGTTGAGCTAATTTTGAGTCTCTATTCAAAGAAATGTGACTGAACCTGTTTATAATATGACCCATATATATGTTAAGAAGTAAGGGTCTAAGGATGGAGCCTTGAGGGACACCACAGGTCAGATGGGATACAGAGGAGGAGGTATTGAACATGGGCTACTGAGAAAGTCCTATTTGATTATTAGGTTGTTTTTTCTTTACATGTTAAAGCATGTGAGGACTTAGGAAACAGAGAAACTTTGATAGCGTTAACTTTGATAGCGTTAACATAGATGGACGAAAAGTCACTCTTTGTCCTCTTTTTATCGTGTTTTTCTTCTGGGCGCTTGTTGCTGGCTTGCATCTTATTCACCGAATCATTATCATCACCTGAACAAGAGTGTGGACCATCTGTGCATGTCTGAAAGCTGTTTCCAACTAAATGATGCAAGTAAAAACCGGATCGGAAAAGATCACAGGTCATTTAAACAGGTGACCGACATTGCAATATGGAAAGGTTTAATTCGGGTAGGAGAAAAGCGTCCCGTGTAAACCCACCTAGTGTAACATTACCCAGCATTAAGTTGGTTAGCGAGGCAGTATTTTATAGAAAACTCACCATAAACACAACGCCAACATCCGGGCGTATAAGTGCTGACACCAGACACGAGCTCATCAGGTAGCATTCCTTTCCACCATTTACCTGCGGCGGTTATCTTTCCGATTGTTTAATCTCAAAGGGTTTATTTTACCCCCGTGACACAGAAAGAAGTTTCAACTGAATTGGGTTATTCTCATTCGGAATGGGATGTGGTCTATATGAAGCATTTTCGTTCTTATAAGGCTTTGAAACCAATTCTAATGGAAATAAAGTGGTCAGTTTAAACCCCTAGATAGAGAGAGAGAGAGAGAGAGAGAGAGAGAGAGAGAGAGAGAGAGAGAGAGAGAGAGAGAGAGATGATAGATAGATAGATAGATAGATAGATAGATAGATAGATAGATAGATAGATAGATAGATAGATAGATAGATAGATAGATAGATAGATAGATAGATAGATAGATAAATAGATAGATAGATAGATAGATAGATAGATAGATAGATAAACTGAAATCTGAGTAATTACTGTCAGGCAAATGTAGTGGAGTAGAAGTTTTAAGATCAAGTACATTAAAGTAATTTAAGTACAGTACTTGTGCAAATGTACTTAGTGACCTCAATCAAAAAATATTGAGGCCTAATATTTAAGATTTTGTTTTTTAAATACATGTTAAATTTCCATACATATGTTAATTTTCCCAAGATCAAAGTAATAAACTGAATTAAATGCACATTTATCATTAAAACATCAATGAAACAAATTAAAATCAGATTCAGTGTAATGTTTCTAAGAATTTTTTTATGGTTTAAACATATTTCCCATTAAAAACAATTTACTGAAAATTGAACGTAAAAGAAACTCATAAATTTGATCCAGTTGAGTCCCACTGAAACGTATATAAACATTATTCATAATTTTTTTGCTTTCATAATTAACAGATTAATGCTGATTCTATGAAATTTGAATAAACACATTTGCGAAACATTATTATTTAAATAAAAATACATCGATGCAAATTCTTAAACTTAAACTATGCAATGATTCATTTCTTTGAGGGGCATCCTCCACTTCGACATGTGGACCGCGGTGGCCTGGGATCGAACCACCGACCTATAGTGTGACTGTGGGCTCCTACGCCGCTGCTGTGTTCTACGTCACGCCTCTGTGCGTCTCAGAGCGCTGCAGCGTGGTTCTGTTCAGTGGGAACACGGTCGTCGTAGAGAAAAGGTCTTCGTCGTTACTCTGCAGTGGAATCTCTGTGCAAAGGGGTTCACGATACTCCAGTACCTTCTGCCCAGTCACCAACTACTCCTGTGCCCCCTCCTGCCAGGTCACTGGGTTTATCCCGGCTCAGCTCGTCATGCTGATGGACAGGGACAGTTGGGTTTCCTGGCTCCGATCCAGGGCCAGCACTCAGCCGGAGAGACAACGCTCCATTCAATAAGGGAGTCCATTCCGATCCAGAGAGCTGGGAGCTATTTACTCCACTTCTGCCCCATGCATGGCCCAGTCTGAACAACACACACGCACACGCACGCACACACACACACACACACACACACACACGCAGAGCGAGGGGGATAGGTGGGGGGGTAGTCATATACAGAGGTAGGAATCAGTAATGCACATCGTGATCAGATGAGAAGTAAAATATAATTATATGTCTCATGTGACTGTCATATGAGCCTTTTATACTGAATACGGCTAAACCTCCACCTCTGTCCCACAAATATTCCCTCTGCTCTGGCAGCAGAGGTTTCTCTGCATCATGATGCAATCATGTTATTAAAGGCACATTTCACACAGAAATACTTTCTGCATTACTGTCGGTTCGTTCGTGCCAGACCTCTGCAGTAATCAGGAGGAGACTCCAAATACTTAATACTGGGGCGATTCCAGGTCCAGCTCAAAGGGTGTTGTGTTTCTGCAGCGGCCTGCTGAGATGAAGTCAGCATTAGTACGCAGACTGTGCTGATAGAGGGACCCCTACATATCTCTGCCGTTCACCTGCAACAATACCCAACCCCTGACCCCCGCTGACGTTTTACTGTTGCTTCAGAAGGGTTGTGTACTAACTGTTGGGTGTGTGAATAAACTAGAGAAGACCAGGTCTCATAGCTGACAGGTCACTTGGCTTAGGTGGAGTTCGTTTTTACAGATATGGTGTCAAATGAGGACGGATTGTGCACCACCGCTGGAACTTCACAGGCTCTCCCTGTGTCTCTCCAGATTCCCCAGCCCCTCCCACAGTTCAGAAACATGTATTATAGGTGAATTGGTGACCCAGTACGTGTGGAAGGTTGTTTCTCCCTATGTCTCATTGATAAGCCTTCGACGCTGGTGGATTGTGGTGTAGTATTAAAACACAAGGAACTATGGAGAGCGTGAGAAGGCAGAGCTCCGGCCTGAGTCGGTAGCTGCTTTTAAAAGACAGTTCTTTCTCTCCACTGTCACCATGTTCTTGCTCGTGTTGAATTGTTGGGTCCCTGCAGAACAAAAACTCTCTAAATGGTAAATGGACTGTGCTAATATAGCGCTTAACTAGTCTGCACGATCACTCAAAATGAGCCATCATTCACCCATTCAAACAAACATTCATACAGTGATGATAGAGGCTGCCATGCAAGGCGCCACATGTTCATCAACAGCAGTAACCATTCACACCATCATTCACACACCAATGGAACATTCGGTGGGAGCAACTTGGGTTCAGTATCTTGCTCAAGGACACTTTGACATGTGGACCGCAGTGGCCTGGGATCAAACCACTGACCTTCAGATAAGTGGACAAACACTCTACCATCTGAGCCACCATCGCCCCTAGACCCAGTCTTTCAGGAAAGTGCCTTGAAATAACATTTGTTGAGATCTTAAACAAATAAAATTGACTTGAAATAATATGAAATTGAAGTGTGAATACAACACACACATGTTCTTTTCATGGCACAACAGTAATATCTGTCTTGTCTAGATCTTCTTAGGCATCATAAGGCACGGTTGTATATTCACATACTGTATGTTCGAGCATCTCTTCTGTCTGCAGCTGAATCATCTGAAGAAGCCATGCTGTTAGAATTAGGTGACCTCAGGGATAAACCTCTGCGTGAGTCTCATTGGTCATACAGTCTCTCACAAGAGACAAGAGACTGTATGACCTATGAGTCACTCTGGTTTTCACAAAGAAAAATCGACTGAAAAGGCGGCAATGAGCATCTCAACAGAACCTGACAAACTGGCCATGAACCACGTTGACTGAAATAAGATGGCGAATGAGACACGGTGAAACCAATGGACAACCACACAGGAGGTAAGGTGCGGATGAACCGTTCTAGGTGAAAAACACTGTTATCAAACATGAAACAGGAAATAAAGAGAAAGAGAGAGAACACCTGACTTGAAAAAGTAAACGACTAGACAGAGGAAGCCGAAGAGTAAAATAGTTAAGAGAAGTACAGAAGACGGAAGAGAACAAAGACACACAAAAACACAAAACCATAACAACCATGAGGTAATAAAACATCTAAATAAAATTAAAACCATGAGAAATGACAAAATCTGCAATAATAATATTCATTTTCTACTGTTTTTTGTTTTCTACTGTCTATCCCTTTCTGTGTGGGCTGGTCACAATGAATTTACCCTGGTGGGATGAATAAAGTTGTTTGAAATGAATCTAAGTGCAACTGCTTATCCCGGCCTGGGTCTTGAAAGGGAACTGGAACCTATCCTGACACTGTGCGAGAGGCAGGACCAACACCATTCCAGCTCACATTCACACTAAAGGGGAATTAGTGTCACATAAAACATGTTTTTGGACGGTGGGATGAAGCTGGAGAACCTGGAGAGAACCACACAGAAAATGCAAAAACTAGAAACAGGAAGGCCAAAGGTTCCCATGTGGATTTGAACCCGGAACCCTCTTGGTGTGAGTTAATTCGGCTACCCACAGAGCCGCATGTGGGGATGATAATAACAGTGTCTGCGGCCGTCGACCCGTTCAAGAGCAGTAGCTCTAACCATGATTCATGGGATCCTGTGGGCTGAGAAATCAGAAAGTCTCCAGGAAGGAAGTGGAGTTATTGACATGCTCTAATGAGACATAAAAGTGTACCACATTCTAATGATTATTATATGTATAAACGTCATGAGGAAGGCCAGTTTTTATCCTGCTCTTAAATTGTGAGAGGGTGTCTGGCCCCTGAGCACAGACTGGGAGAGGTTTCCACGGAGAGGAGCCTGCTAACCGAAGGTTCTAGCTCCCATTCTAGGAGCCATTATGCCAAACCATTACGGTCCTTTGGGAGAGTCCATGGAAAACAAAGAACCTGCATCCTGGGAGCCTAAGACGATAGTTAGTCAATAGGGAACTGTTCAAACCAAGTCTCTGCTTGAGTTTATATCAGGCGCAGATATCTCCCCAACTCTGTCTAAACTTCCATGTTGGAAGCTGGGTTGTTTCCTGACACGTAAAAGACATGTATCATTACACCAAGTCATGTTTTTATATTTCATTGGGAATCTTCATTTCACACATTTAAAAAGCCAATTTACTTCATTTAGATTAATTTACTTTTATTTTGCTTTCACAATATAAGATTAAGACATTCTTTAAGTTAACACAATCTGACTGGACACTATGGGCTATAGCAAGGTCATGTTTAGATCATCATCCACTCCAGCTACTTAATCCGTATGTGCCTGATTCATTCCCAGCTGTACACCAGGATATAACGAATCCATAGCTGGTAAGCAGACAGTTTCTTCACTCAGAGAACAGTGGTTACAGAATGTTACTGGCTGCTAGCTAGCCGAGCAGCCTCGCTCTCTGGTCTAGTTCTCAAACTCCTTTTTTGTTTTCCATGTGCAGTGTAAAAAGAACCCTGGATGCAGGCAGCATAGGTGGCAGAAAGGTCAGCCTAAGGATTTAATGAGAAATATGTCACAACAGAGGAAACCCAAGAGACAGAGAATAAAAATGTAAGGAGAACTTGAGATGCTCAGAAGGAAAACCAAGCGGAGGCAGACAGAATGTCGAGGACTAACAGGAACTCACCAGGGCAGGAAGACAGACCCACTGACACGGGTCCAATTTAGACGATGCATAATTTGAAAACCGAATGAAACACAGTAGCGTCTTAATTCCCCTTTAAGTATGTCAAATTAAAATTAACCTCTTTTCCTGGACCATCAAGGATGCAGACGTCTCTGTCTCCCATCTTGTATGGACGAGTACCATCAACGAAACTTAAGAGAATCGATACAAGAAAACAAGAAAGCAAATCCACCAGCATGAGCTCTTGGAGACATGCTGGTGCCTTTAAACCTGATCCCCGGGAGTCTTAAGGAACTGACTCCTTCCAGTAAGAGGAATAACAAACAGCCTGGAAAGAACAAATACTTGGACTAATTGTTGTGCATACAGGACAAGAACATATCCTCTATGAAATAATGACTTGAGTATCTAATGAATAAATGAAATATCCTCAAAATGCCAGGAGGGGGTCTTGTCTATAGAGAAACTAGACTTCCTGTAAATCTCAGTTCAGAAATGTAGATAATTCTTTTCAGGCGCATGCAGTACTACTCTGAAGGATGGACTTGATTTTTCAAAGGTTACACAGGTACAAGAAGGCCCTCCTCAAGATTTGTTTTAAGTTAAAAGACATATCCTGATCAAGACAGGAGCAGGCGCTGCTTCCCTCAACACCCTCCATTTCCTAACCTCCACTGAAAACAAAAGAAAAAAAAGATCCATAAAACTCGAGGAAATTCCCAGCCCCGTAACTGTCACTGTGTTCAACATAAAGCTGTGAGCAAGACCGAGTCCTGGGTCCAAAGCTACTACAGCCCAGATGTTTGTGCAGCCGTCCAGGAACCCTGGCAAAGTCATTTTCTGGAGAAAGAAAAAGAACGTGTAAGAGTGTGTGTGTGTGTTTGTGTGTGTTGATGTATGAGATAAAGACAGTGGTGTGTGAGTGAGAGAGAGGGCGTGTGTGTGTGTGTGTGTGTGTGTTTGTGTGAGAGAGAGAGAGAGAGAGAGAGAGGGAGAGAGAGAGAGGGAGTGTTTGTGTGTGAGAGAAAGAGAACGAGAGAGAATGTGTGTGAGTGTGTGTGAGAGAGTGTGTGTGACTGTGCATGTGTGTGTCTAAGAGAGATAGAGGGCGTGTTTATGAGTGTGTGAGAGAGCAGGAGAGATTGTGTTTGCGAAAATAGAGAAAGAATGAGAGAGAGTGTGTGTGTGTGTGTGTGTATGAGACAAAGACAGTAGCATTTGGGTGTGTGAGTGTGTGAGAGAGAGAGAGGGAGTGTGTATGTGGATGAGAGAGAGAGGGAGTGTGTGTGAGTGAGAGAGAGAACGATAAAGAGTTTGTGTGAGTGTGTAGATGTGAGAGAGAGCGTGACTGCATATGTGTGTTAGATAGAGATAGAGGCCGTGTGTACGTGTGAGTGTGTGAGAGAGCGAGAGAGTGTGTGTGAGAGAAAGAGAGTGTGTGCGTGTGTTAGTGTGTGTGTGTGAGAGAGAGCGAGTGAGAGAGAGTGTGTGTTGGTGTGTGACTGAGGTTGCGTGTAAGAGAGTGTGTATGTGAGAGATAGTATGTGTTTGTTAGAGAGAGAGAGTGTGTAAGAGAGCGCTAGAAAGAGAGAGTGAGTGTAAGAGAGTGTGTGTATGAGAGATTGTGCACAAGCTTATGTGTGTGTGAGAGATAGAGAGAGAGAGAGAGAGAGAGAGAGAGAGAGAGAGTATGTGTGTGTGTGTTTGTGAGAGGGAGAAAGAGAGAGAGAGAGGGAGAAAGAGAGAGAGAGAGGGAGAAAGAGAGAGAGAGAGGGAGAAAGAGTGCATGTGTTTGTTTTTGCGTGAGAGAGAGAGAGTAAAAGGTTTCGAATGACGTTGTTTCCAAAGGGCTGATACCCACACCAATATTCAACAGATATTTTACACCAGTATTTATACACGCAGTCCTTTCCAGAAGCCTTCAGCAATGTCACAGATTCAATAATGCCTTCACAATTTTCCGTCGTCCTCATGAAATGTAAATTGCGTGGGGAAACCGGCACACCGCAGGAGAGCCAGCCCAGCCATGTTGGTGAAGCAGAAGCACATGAGCCGGAGAGACAGCAGCTTGGTGGAGTTTCCATTCAGCCATGTCACTGTCTTTCCACCCTCTCCCGTCTGACTGAACTGACTGCTGCTCTTCACACTGCATTCCCTCTCCTCTGCTGCACCACACTCCTCTTTATCCTCCCCATTATATTTAACTATCTCTGAAATAATATCTACCAAGATTGAAAAGAACTTTGGGCAAAGAGTCACATGATGTCACCTTTCGTTCATGTATTTTTTGTAGCAATTTGCATTTATAAATTTCATAAATTTAGTCAGTTTCCTTCCTTTTATCCGCGGTTGGATGAAAGTGGCAGAAGGCAAGGATACAGGTTATTCTAGATGTCCCGCTCCCCCGCAACAGTCTCCTGCTCGTCCTGTAGGATTAATTCCAAGGCCAGATGAGATATGTGGTCCCTGCAGCGATGTCCGGATCTACCCGGGGGTCTTCCCCTGGAAATCCTTCATAGGGAGGCGTCCTGGACGCATCCTGATCAGACGCCCAAACCACCTCAACTGTCTCCTTTCAACCTGAAGGAGCACCAGCTACACCCTGAACCCTGTCCATAAGTTCAAGCTCCTCCCTCTGTCTCTTAGGCTCAGCCCAGTCACCCTATAAAGGAAGCTAATTTCAGCAAAAGGTATCCACAGCCACATTCTTTGGGTCACTACCCAGAGCTCATGACCATCGATGGTGGCTGGAACACAGATCCTCTGGTAAATATAGAGATTTGGCTCACGACTCAGCTCTCTTCACCATGACGGGTCAATACAACACCATCATCGCTGCTTATTCCGCTTTAAACTCCCTGTCCATCTCATGGTCCATCACTCACTCATGAGCTAGACCCCGTGACACACTTAACAGCAACGAACCTCCAACTCACGAGGGACAATCCCTGGGTAGAAACACTGAAGGCAGCTTGACAGCAGAGAATCATGGCTTCCGATTTGGAGGTGCTGAGCCTCTTTACAACCACTTCAGTCTAGGCTACAAACCGCTCCTGTGCTGCCGAAGATTACGGACTGATGAAGTCAACAGAACCACATCATCTGCCAACAGCAGAGATGCAATTTTAAGATCCCCAAACCTGAACCTTTCCTCATCCCGACTGCTCCTTGAGGTCCTGCACGTGAATACTCATCAATACATCGCTGCAGAAATGAATCCTACAACCCAGAAATGAGTTGAGACTTTTGTTGTCCGGTTCTTCTATCTCCAGGTCTGTTGTTTTTTTGTTAAATGCCTGAAATTAAATAAGTGCTTAAAGCCCGGGTTCGTAAGATTTGAGAAACCTGAAAAGAGTACCTCGATTCAAGAAAGAATCCACTTAAATGTTTTTGAAAATTAGTGTGCAAAGACAAAGTCGGATGTGAATGGAAGCAAACTGACACAGAAATAGAAAACCGATAATGAGCTGCACATCTTTGTATGACCTAAAAAGCACCTGACAACTGTACCTGAATCATCAGACTACTCGCTGATGGACAGACTTGAGAACCAAACCTCAAATAATAAACACAACTGTGCTAATCAGACTCTTTCACACTGACACAGGTCCTTCAACCGCTTTCTCTCTCCTGTCACTGATTTAGCCAAAGTTTCATGGAATGGGTTACTGTTTGTGTGATCCTGCTGACAAACAAACCGACATGAACAGTACTTCAGTCTGAGAGGGGTTGTCCATATGGCGACGGTTTTCACAGAAAACGGTTAACCTTTGATTTGGTTTGGCCTTTCGTTCACACAGCATCAACTTTTTGGAAGCTTGAAAAAAGTTTCCCAGATGCTCATGACTATGAAGTACTAAAGCCCTAGGGGCTTTTTAAGTGAAGCTAGGGGGTCTAGAAACAGAGTCCCCCTTCCTTTGTGTAGCACAGTGGAGCAGTTATATATTGCCAGTAATCTTACAGGCCAGCTAATGGGGGCATGGTCTTAGTTCTGACCAAAATATATATCTATATATCACTGATCTTACACAACATTACTACCATCCACCTTAAACTGTGCAGGTCCCTCCTTTCCTGCCAAATCCTGAGAGATGCATGGTGGGCTTTCTCTCACAAACTCTTAAAAAACGGTCATATGTTCCTCATCTTCCTGCCGCTTATTGGTACAATTTAGTGTAAACTTCATTTTAAAACCATACACTGGTTGGCTGGGGGTGAGTGGGTCGTCCCACAGTAATGGAAGTACCAGATCACTTTATCAGCCCGGTTCAGACTTTACCCCTCCCCCCAGTACACCTCAGTGTACCAGTAGGAGATCACCACTGATATGATCCTGAGTGGGATTTGATACCACAGCTCTAATGCTGCACTGAACCAGTGAGAAAAAGGGTTACTCAATCTGCAGGCTCTCATTCCCAGTTTCAACTCACACACACATACACACACACACACACACACACACACACACACACACACTGTGCACTGCATGTAATAGTCACCCTGGGGCGATTCCTCTCTACGCTGGCCAACCTACCCCACATGGGTCGGATTCTTACACATTAACTCACCACGGGAGCAAAGAAATTCCTCCTCCAGCAGATCACACCAACGACATCAAACGGCCGCACCTCAGGTTCTCATGAGTCGGAGTCATGACTAACCATAAATGGCAGCAATCATCACCAACCTGCGCTGCGTCTGTGCTGAACGGTGCCGTGGAAGAAGGACCGTCAGCCAATTAGTATGTGTGTTCGTGTAGAACATGAGAGTGAAATCATCATCAACACTTAACATGAGGTTACTTGTCTCATTTAATAAAAGGGATATACTCAATGTAATAAAACCCAAACCTTAAGTAAAACCCCAACTCGATATCAAACAGGCAGTAGGGGAAAAAACAAATAAACTGAACAGTAAGTGAGAAGTACGTAAATACTGCCTCTAGGTTCACGTTATGAACGAAGCGGCCGTGGCTCAGTGGCCAGTGCAGTTGTCTCCTCAGTGCCGCCCACTGCTCCTCAGAGACGGGTCAAATGCAGAAAAATAATTGGTTCTAAAATGCGTTTTTGCCGATCGGATCACAAATGGACAGTGAGACTGTCGTGTGAACGTTAATGTGTCCCAATGAGTCTCCGACTCATGACTTGACAGGAAAAATGTGTCATCAGTGCTGGACGTGGTGATTATCGTGGCGGAAGAAGACGATAAGAGAGTGGACTTGAGAGGCAAGTTCCTACAGAGCGAAAGCATATTACTTTCTTCTGTCAGTCTCAACAGTTCAAATAGTTTGTACATATGACTGATGCACACATATATTAGCCATCACGTCAACTAAGTAGCAGGAGGAACATAAGCAGCAACAAAATCTGAACACAATTGGTCCGATGGACAGAATCACAGACGCTTGATTTCGCAAGTGTAAACAGCGATGCGTCTCGCTGTCTGCTTGTGATCCGGTCGCCTGCATTTAAAAAACAAGTCAAACCATGGGGCCATTGAAGCAGCTGGCATAGCTAAACCCTTCCATGTCGGAATGAAGATTTTGAAGGATATTAATCAGGAGTTTAGTCGAAGGCACTGTGATGAAAAAGTCCTTCTTTAACACGGCGATGTGTCTCACTGTCTGCCTGTGAGACGATCACCCAAAAGACATCCTAAAACCAAGTCTAAACTGGGATTAAATGTAATCAATAAAGGGTGCATTATTATTATAGCTAAAATAGGTAGGTAATAGGTAAAAACTTGGATGTGAACTAGATGTGTATTCAGAGTTAACTACTCTACACTTAAAAAAAAAGAATTAAATGCACACTTTTTGTAATCTAAAATTTACAGAGAAACTTCAGAGCATTGGATCACCTTCCAAAACATCTCCAAAGCTCAGTAAAGGCTCATTCAGGAAGTCCCAGAAGACCAAAGGATCTGCAGACCACTCTCACCTTGATAAAGGTCAGAGGTCATGGCTCCTGTATTCCAAATACGCCGATAGCGTGAGACAGTGGTGAGGTGAAAGATACTACCGACACAGAATAACATTAAGGCTGTTCTGAGTTTACCCTCGACACACCTGGTGAGTGACCGCAGGACACACCTGCTTGAACCAATCACATAGCACTTTCTATTTACCAATTGCCTGATATCCCCATGCTTCTATCCTTCCGATCTTTTTGACCTTTGATCATGCAATCTACTTGCATGGGCGATAGTTGATGATGGTGTGGTGATTTCTACTGGGCTTTAGACTTCAGTGCGGAGTAGGACACACGTTTGATCTGTTTCTGTATGTTCTGTTTCCTCTCGGAGCTTCATCTCATGGTGTTTGAGTGAGCGTGATAGAACTTGTGGCATGAATGCAGACTCTCTGTTGAAAGGACTGAATGTCTAGATACTTCTGTGCCGCTGCATCTTTGAGGGACACAGCTTCTAATCCAGAACCCAAGGACAACTGGACTTCTGTCCTCTGAGGTGTCAGTGCTCCTGGGTTACCTCGGTTGAGATAAACACATGACGCAGTTAGGAGTCCTTCCACCATGGATCCCTTCAGGCGGGATGACTGCAGAAGGGAACATTAGCCTCTGTGGACTCCACTGTCAGAACGGACCATCAGTATAGGAAAGAACACACAGAACTCTGAGCTCCTCTGAAACTTAAATAATTTATTTTACCATTAGAGCACCACAACAGTACAGCAAAGTGGGTCACAATAACATCACCTTACAAAAACATAGCTTGACCTCTCCGGTCCTGCTCCTCAGTACCTCCATTGGCACCAAACAGGTCAGGTACTGGGGTAATCATGTGGGGAGCTTGCACTAGATGGGTCAAGTACTGGTTTATTCATGTGGGAAAGGTGACACTAAACAGGTCAGGTACTGGTTTGAAGGGGGTTGGGACTTGACACTTAATGGGTCAGGTACTGGTTTGATGACGGGGAGAGGTGGCCCTATACGGGTCAGGTACAGGTTTAATCCAGGGGAGAGGTGTCACAATACGGGTCAGGTACTGGTTCTAAGAATTGGAAGAGTTGGGACTAAGAAAATATGGTTTCTTAAAACTGGAAAGAAAAGAATTCACAAACCTGTTCTGAGTCAGGTGTGAAGGTGGGGATAAGTTGAATCAGAACCCAAAGAATGAAGATCAGAGACTAACATGTAGATTCTGATGGTTGTGCTGCAGATGACATCACTGATTCTCCGTTTGCGTGAAAACTCAGAATGAGCAAACCGGGAGATTAACCTCACCTCTGACCTTTGACCTTCTTGACCTTCTCTAACGTGTAGTTCCATAAAAAAACAATAAAACTCATTCAAACAACAACAACTCACGTCATTAAGGCCAGGGGGTTTAACCTCTGACCCTCCTTAGGGACATTTTTTGTCTTCTCAACTTTTGACTTTTTTGATCATTTTGGCTTTGATAAAGTAATTGCCATCCGTTTTGGACGTAATGTTTATTCTAACAGGATCTTTTCTCATTTCAGCCTCAGATATTAAAATCTCTGAGTAAAGTAATTTTTCCTCACAGCATGTTTAGGACAAAAATGAAACCCAATAAAACTGACATTTTTTAGACATATTGTTAGATTTTCATTTTAGAATCTTAGCTTCCAAACTGTTGTTTTAATATTTTTCTTAATGACGGTGTCCTTTTCTACTGTTTGACATGACAAAGTATTAATATTTAAAACTCATGATCAGAGCTTATTTTAAGTCATTAAGAATATAAATGATATTAATATGATATATATTATAGCAGATTCAGAAAGAGGACATTTATTTCCTCTAACGTAGTGAATGTTTTTGTTAATGTTTAACAAAATATAAAAATCTATCTATCTATTTCTTTGTTAAGTAATGACAAAAAACACAATATGTTAATTACATTAAAAAAAACACATAGTGTTTAGTTTATGCACAAAACTATTCTTGTTGTATTTTTTTCATTTAAAAAAAAAGGCACATCCTGTAAACAAAACTTTATTTAAAGGATCAAAATCCGTAAAATAAATTAACATTTGATATTAATAATCAGAAGTGATAGTTGAAAGAGGAAAATTATTTTAATATATAATATTTGATAGCCGTTGAGAGAAGCCTACATCACTATTGTGAGAGCAGTAGCTCAGAAGGTCAAAGGTCGATGTGGGCCTCTAAACTGTGACTGATACCATATAATAGAACCCGTGATATATTCACTCGCGAGTTCAAACCTGGTATAAACATCGCTCATGAAGGATCTGACCACCAGGGGGCAGCTCTGATGCTGACACCTGTCAGAATAATATGTGTCCATTGATCTGATCCCGCCTCCCTCCTCTACACATAAAGCAAATAACAACAAAGAAAAAACTCTATACATAAGATTGTGCGGAGGTGGCGAAGGAGATAGAGCTGTCCTCTATGGAGCTGAAGGTCAATGGTTCAATCCCCATACAGTCTCAATGTCAATGTGTCCTTGGGCAAGTTAGCAAGGGCAACATGGTTCCCAATGGAAGTCCCTTTGGTTAGTTTAGACTTAGTTTAGAATGGTTCTGATGCTTTTGTCAGCCGTGTGTGACTGCTGGTTGGGTTCAGAAACGTTTGGATCCACAAGGCTCTGGAGTCCATATCAGTAAGTTCTACTCTCAGCCTGACCCACCCAGAATATGTAGGAGTTTGTTCCTGACAGAACTGAGTCATCACTGTTTCTTCTAACTCAACCACAGCTCATACTGCGCCTCTCAAATCTTACATGTTTACAGTCAGTACAACAGAGCAAATGGTCGGTCGAACAGAGCAGACGGTCGATGAAACAGAACAGACAGTCAGGAAAACAGAACTGACGATCGATGAAACAGAAAAGACAGTCAGGAAAACAGAACTGACGGTCGATGAAACAAAACAGACAGTCTGGAAAACAGAACTGACGGTCGATGAAACAGAACAGACAGTCAGGACAACAGAACTGACGATCGATGAAACAGAACAGACAGTCAGGAAAACAGAACTGATGGTCGGTAAAACAGGCAGACAGTCAGTAAAACAGAACTGACAGTCAGGAAAACAGAACTGATGGTCAGTAAAACAGAACAGACAGTCAGGAAAACAGAACTGATGGTCGGTAAAACAGGCAGACAGTCAGTAAAACAGAGCACACATGTCAATAAACACAAAAGCAACAATCTGGCACTTTATACGAGGAGAAAAAAAAAACACATGGTGTTTCATTTAATGCTAAATTTTCATGAAATTTTAATTTCCATCCTGGGCGATTTCACTGTATGAACCTGGACTATTTCACTGTGTGAACCTGGACTCTTTCACTGTGTGAACCTGGACTGTTTCACTGTGTGAGCCTGGACTGTTTCACTGTGTGAACCTGGACTGTGTGTGTGATCTTCGTGTAAAAGAGCAGAGAGTATTAATTAGCTGTCGGTGTTTCAGCGGATCTAGATCTTTTAACTGGGTCATAAATGACACAAATTTCTGGTTTCTGCTGCTGGGATCTCAGCAGGTGATGTCTTTCAGATTTTCTCATTATTGAAGTATTATTTCCTCCATAATCAGAATAATAACTGTCCTGACCCAGTCCGGGCGCAGACTGGCTTTGGAGGAACCTCCACCATGGATTTCAGATTGTTTGAAAGAGACCCTCCCTCTTTTGTCGCTGATGATTAAGCAGTTATTGATGAACCTGGAGATGTTTGCTCACACAGCCTCAACCCGTCTGATCCTCATAAAGTAAAGCCATCCCTGTTCTAAGAGTACATACTGTACATACACTGTCTTGTGTTTTTGTAATAACTGAATGAGGAGAATTCTTCCTCTTTGCTGCCTTTAGTTTGGACGCTGAAGAACATCCTCATCATCTCTGCAGGTGGGTTAAAGGTTTAATGGTTATTAAAACGCTAACTTTGGTTTGATAAAATTTTATCAACGAACTGAGACCAGTCTGCTCCAGGTGACGGGCTTTGGTATGAAGGTTTCTTGTATGATGACGGCGCTGGTCCTAGATGTGGTGGATGCACTGAACGACCGTTGAATTGTCCGGTACCTCCTCCTCTCTTCTCCGACATTCCTCTCTGCGCTGAATATGTGTGGGAGGTGATGGGTCAGTAAGCACAGTTTCAGGTTATGCCCAAGTCCACCGTGTGGTGTGTGAGAGACTGTTGGGGTTCTAGCTGCACTTGCAGGACTTGACCTTCATGTTGGAGAGCTGCTCAATTTTGGGGGTCTTGCCTATGTAGTAGAGGATGGTGAGGGGTTCGAGGTCCTGGGAGACGCAGCAGGGTGATGCGGATGCTTCGGGGTTGATGGTGTTGTACAAGCCTAACACCTGCAACACAACAATCAGGAGCGTGAAGACGGGTAGAAGAAGAAGATCGGGCTCAGGTTCAGAGCCCACAGACGTTCTGACCTGTGAGCCGGTCCGTCATACCTTAGAATGCTGGGTGTCAGCGCTCCAGAGATACGGACAGGCCCCCGCACAGAAGTTGGCATCGTAGCCCTTTGGCTCGTGGATCCACCTCCAGCCCAGGTCCTTCTTAAAATCAATGTAGAGCGAGCGTAAGCAGCAGTTGTCCTGCACGTTTCTGTACGGAGATAGAGGAGCGAGATTAGTGGTTGGAGTCCGTGGACACAGTCATTATCAGTGCTTGGTACTTCATGTGGACAAATCAGCCGTAACATTAAGGCCACCTGTCTAACATGTATAGGTTTCGATCTGATGCACTGTGGGTTCTGCTTTGGTGGGCAGTAACTAAGTACATTCACTCAAGTACTGTAGTACAACTCTGAGCTCTGGTACTTTGCTGAGTATTTCCATGTCATGCTATTTTATACTTCTACTCCAGCACGACACCCCGGATCTGCACATGCATCGATTTACAAACGCTTGTGATAAACTGAAGGAGTGGGTTTTTTATGGGTTGATGAAAATGATCCCGCTTTCTAAAGATGTTGATGTTGTTAGATGATGTTGTTACTGAGTATTTATGTGTGATGGTGAAAAGGAGGCGGGCCCTGGGCCCTACTGGCTCTACGAGTTCCGTGGTCCTTTTAGCCTGCTAACAGAAACAGCTGCCATAAAACTAGAGCTCATTCTGATTTCTCTTTACCTGGTGAGCTGGAGATGCTTTGCTCTGGTAGTGATTGCAATCAATCAGACTAAGGTTCTTCAGAGGAGGACTAAGAGGAAGGGCGTGATTCCACGTTAGTACCTGGAGCAGAAGGCAGCATCTAGGGCCCTCTTAGAACGATGGTTCTTGTGCTGGGACTGGGACTGGGACTCCAGCCGGTATGAAGGCAGAAGCATTAGCAGAAGGTGTGGAGCCCGAGCGCTGTGACGCCGTTTCTTGAAAACCTTCAGGCCCCCGCCATAGATGAAGCTGTCATCGATGCCTTCAGACGTGACAGAGAGCACATTAGTTACTAAAAATCTAGAACGAAGCATCATCAGAGCCATCCAGTTCATTCACAGGTCAAAACATGTGACTGAATAAAGAAACCGTCTGAACACACACACTGGCATAAATGTCTCAGAAAGTCTCAAGTCTCTCCGTTTACACCGATATAGACATAACATGAAAACCTCTGGTCTGACTTTTCACAGCAAACGGCACTGACCCGTCCTGGTGTGGACTGTGGAGGCGTGCAATGGCTTCTGGTACCAAGAGGTTTGCAGAAGATCCATTAAGTCCTGAGAGCTGTGAGGTGGGGACTCCATGGACCGGACTTGCTTGTTCAGAACATCCCACAGATGCTGGATTCAGACGTGAGACGTGACGTTTTACTGGCCTTACCAGGCTGTTTTATAGCTTCGGCGGTTTTCATAAAATTTAATTTCACGTTCTGATCATTTTCACGGAGCGGAGCTGTAAAATTTTTATAAGAATCCTTTATTTAAATCATGCTCAGTCCCTGAGGTTTTCCCCCAACACACATCATTTTGAAATCAAAAGTCAGAGAATGATGTGTGCTGGTTCAACAGAACCGCCTACAATCTGCCTCATGTGCTGCCAAAGAACTAGTTATTTCTCTGGCTATAATTTTCACATATTGAACTTTATCAATATAAAAGTAAGATATGTATATTCAGCAGCTTCTTACAATGATGATGATGATGAGCTCATATTAATAACACCACCTAACATGTTTAGATGGGACTGTCCTGTTAGGGTGGGGCTTTAGGGGCTTAGTCAGATTTGTCAGCTGTGGATACGTGGAACACACCGCTGATGTTGATTGGCTCCGTCATCCTCCAATCACCTCACTCCTTTAATATTAGTAAAACTACCTCCGTTGAAAATAATACGACTAATTAAGCACTTAGTCATGGTATAATAATAAAGATCTTTTTATGGAGGTGTTGGACTTTTCAGTGAGGGTGAAAGTTAGAGTTTCTAATATTGAGCCAGATACCCCAACTCAGCTCACACGCACCTACACACACCTACAAAACACACTCACACACAAGCCTACAAAACACACTCACACACACACATACCCAGATACAAACACACCCACTTACAAAATATACTCACACACACAGATATCCACACACACCTACAAAACACACTCACACACACACGCACACAGAGAAACACATACCCAGATACAACCACACACTCAGACACACACAAACACATACAAACACACACTCACTTACAAACACACACTCACTTACAAACACATACCCACATAAAAACACACACACACATGGACACACACACACTCACATACAAACACATACCCACATACAAACACACTCACACACACATGGACAAACACACTCTCACATTCAAACACATACCCACATACAAACACACTCAGACACACATGGACAAACACACACTCACATACAAACACATACCCACATACAAACACACTCACACACATATGGACAAACACACACTCATATATAAACACATACCCACATACAAACACACTCACACACACATGGACAAACACACACTCACATACAAACACATACCCACATACAAACACACTCACACACACTCACTTACAAACACATACCCACATACAAACACACTCACACACACATGGACAAACACATACCCACATACAAACACATACCCACATACAAACACACTCACACACACATGGACACACACACTCACTTACAAACACATACCCACATACAAACACACTCACACACACATGGACACACACACTCACTTACAAACACATACTCACATACAAACACACTCACACACATATGGACAAACACACACTCATATATAAACACATACCCACATACAAACACACTCACACACACATGGACACACACACTCACTTACAAACACATACCCACATACAAACACACTCACACACACATGGACACACACACTCACTTACAAACACATACTCACATACAAACACACTCACACACACATGAACAAACACACACTCACTTACAAACACATACCCACATAAAAACACACTCACACACACATGGACACACACACACTCACTTACAAACACATACCCATATACAAACACACTCACACACACATGGACAAACACACACTCACATACGAACACATACTCACATACAAACACACTCACACACACATGTACAAACACACACTCACATACAAACACATACTCACATACAAACACACTCACACACACACATGTACAAACACACACACACATGTACAAACACACACTCACATACAAACACACACCCACATACAAACCAACAGACAGCTCTGTGACCTCTTGCTCAGTGATTCCTTCAATAGTATCAATAATGAAACACTCAGTTTACTCAAAAATGAAACTTTCCTCCGACAATAACTATGACACCAGCATCAGATTTTGTGACATCCCTGCCGGTGTCACACTAAAGACCTTCAGTTTAGATTTGAATGAATGAAAATATCGAGGTTATAACCGCTCTAGAGATATATTAGCCATATATTACGCACAGCTGCATGAGTGGTGGCCAGAGACTGAGGCGTCACATGGGGTTCCATCTCCATTATGAACAGAAGGCTGAAGTTGACTCACGTCCTTCGAGCGAAAAACAGAAATTTTGCAGGACGGTTCGGATCCCTTCACAGTGAAACAAAATGAATCTGTCATTTTCAGTAAGAAAATGAAACGGGCCTGAATGAAGCAGGATGGAGTATTTTGTAGTGTACCTCAGTGGAAACCCAGCCAGAAACAGGGAGTGACAGTCAACCGTGACTTTAGAACACTGGGCTTCTAACATCTCATGTTTCACTCAGAGCATTTGTTTGAGTTTATTGCCATTTGATTGTTGATTGAACTACGGTTGTCTGTTGAAGATCTAACCTGACAGGACCAGGCTTGCAGAGTTTTAACGTTTACTTTATTACCTGACGAAGCTAACAGCGAATGCGGCCTACTAAAAGTATGACACACCTCGCCTGTAAGACTCGGTCATGTTTTAATGTTCGGATCCATCTGCTCCTGGTTTTGTCCCGTTACTCACATCCCTCCCGTTTCGGGCCCCCCACTGTGTTTCCCTACCTCAGTGATTGTCCTAACTGTCTTCAGCTGTGTCCTGTTATGTCAATTATTGTATGTGTATTTCTTTAACCTGACCGTCCTTGACTCTAATTCTGCCATACGTGTTGCTTGCCTGGTTCTGGACTGTTGCCGTTCCATACTATGAGTAAAACCAGTGGTTTAAACCGCACCTCATGTTCATAGTTGTGCTTCGGCCCACACTCCTGTTGGTAACAGTTCTGACAGAGTATTGTGTGTATGCTACACTGGCTATACTCCGTTTGACTCTGCTGTTTGCAGATGACATGGTCCTACTCACTTTGTCAGAATGTGAAATCCAGGAAGAACTGTTGTGGTTTACAGTCAGGCATCTGGCATGTGAGTCAGAACCTCTTCGTCAAAGGTCTTGGCTCTCAGCTGGTAAAACCTGAATTGCTAATTGTTTGTCAGTGGGTGCCCAACGTGAAGTTGAGTAATGTCTGGGGGTCTTGTTGATGAGTTGTCTGTTATGGCCGATCAGTCTATTAAACATTGTCTGACAAAAAGGACAGACATCCGCCGTGAGTTTTAAGTAGGAATTAATAATCAACTTTTGCATATCTAGATATATACTGAGAAACAATTAAGTATAGTTGAATTTTACCAAATGCATATACTTAAGTAGCAGCTGGTGAGTTTAAAAATTGAAAGTACAGAGATATTTTCTCTAGGTCAGAGGTCAGAAACTAAAGCTTTCTTTGACCTCAGCAGGCACTTATACATGATATTCATGATCAAATACTCTTACAACAAATGCTAAAAATATTTGTGCCTGCACCTTGACAAACACATGTTATCAATTGTTTATGGTGTTAGACTGAACTAATGCACCAAGTGGTTCTAAGTTTCCTGATGCCAAACAGTTTTGCAGTTTACATTAAGTGCTCTAATTTTGATAAAAACCGATAGAGCAGAAGTTGACTAGGCTAGTATGTTGACACTGTTCTACTTTGAAGAGAAAATAAAATACGAGGGGTCCTCCTCGTGTTAGGCTACATCATCTGCATGTTTTATTATTTTGAATTTTCAAAGTATAAAGACGTGTAATAAACCGTCAACTACACACAAACACACACACACACCAAAGAAAAAGCCTAAAATAAAACGCTGTTTCAAGTCCAGCCTCCCTGGTAAAGTTTTCAAGGGTTAGAGTTAGACTTCGAGCTAATTGCCGAGTTTACATATAAAATTATTTGGACACGGTTGAAATAAAATACTTTTTGTTAGCTATATTTGAAAGTAGTTCTTACAATGGTAAAAAAAATTAAGAGGAAAGGTGGAAATTCCCATTGAACCAACATTCTGGTTGCTGATTGGTTAGGAAAGACGTCCTCCCTTGGAGTATCATTTCCTGTATTTTGACCAATAGCGGATCAGCGTGGAAAAAAGAGACACATGGAAATACATTAAATTGAGTTTAGTAGGTGCCGGCTCCAGAGGAGCATGGAGAAGTCCGTCCTCATTTCTAGCTGTTGAAGCATTATATGTAATTCAATAACGCTTCATTATCCAGAGGAGATATTGAATGTAGAGCATGTAGAGTCAGTGAGAGCACCTCTCCCAGAGAGTCAGTGGAAAATTGGGACTGGAAGTCATAAAATGATGGACACAGTGATTTGTAGTTTTGACTTTTCTGTGAGATTTGTAAGACTTGAACATCCTTCAACACATTTTAATCAAATAACCTGCAAAGCGTGCCTCCAGCTCCTCGCTCTTGTTGGGGATGATGTAGTTATTGGATGGAACAAAGGTGCAGCAGGGGCAGTGCAGGCTGATCTTAAATCCACTGTTCCTGTCTGTGGAGAGTCAGAGGTCCAGATTAGCGGCTGATGTCATGTTGGACATAAGGCCATAAGGGTGAGGGAGGTGTCGCTCACCTCTGTGGTTCAGCCATTCGCTCACTGCCTCTGTCACATCAAAGGAAAGCCACTCCCCCTCCGTTTGTGTCCGCACCACCTTGCTGTCGATGTAGCGCTGTGTCGGGGAGGTCAGGTCTTTGTGTCCTAAAATCTGAAGACAGAACACGACAGCTCAAAGTCAAATAGAAATATATATGCAAGAGTTCTTTATTTGGACCGGTTTCATTTAGGGTCGAAGAGTTCTGTTCAATGGTGTTTTCCGTTCAGCATGACTCAGCAGGTTCCGGCTGATTTGATGGCAGCAGAATGATTCTCTGTCTGAGGACTCAGATGCTCCTAAGCGTGCTGATGGTGATAAACCCCTACAATCTCTCAGAGGTGAATTTGAGCAAAACTGAAGAATTTCAATTGTGCCTAAAAATCTAAAAATAGGCAAAATGAAAAAAAAAAAATCTAAAAATTGATCATGGCGTCAGTTTGGGTTTGGCTGTGGACTCATACATTATATTTTGGTGCAGAATTGGATCCGAATCAGGATCCGGGAATGGATCCTGATTCTGATGGAATGTTTGTAAGTATCTGGTCCTTTTGATGTTTCACATGGATGTATCTGTTTTTTCGTGAAGACCCTCAGGACGTGGAGGTTCTTTACCAGGTAAACGGTTTAACCGTGTTTCTTGAAAATAAGTAAAATGGAAGATCAGAAGATCGATTGACATGAAAACTAGCAGCAGATGCACATCTGCACCACCAACATCATGTTTGAGACAATGAGTGCTAATAAATGTGGATCATTGTCATGTGTTATGGTTGTTATGGTTGTTAAAAAATATCCGTATGTAACCATCACTTAAAAATTATTTTTATCTTTATTGGTTGAATAAATCGTGTTAAAATGAATATATAACCGCTGTTATAGCATCTCTTCCAGTCCTTGCCTACTGCAGACTCAAACTTATGAAAAAGTTCAAATGGAAAGGTAAGACTCCAAGGGTCTCCACAGAGAATGTCAAATGAACTATGAACTATGAACTATGAACTATGAACTATGAACTATAAACATGGTGGCCTTCAGTCTAACTAGTTCTAAAAATTGTCTTTTGGCTGCTCCAATGAGATTTGTTTCTTCTCTTTTTGAGAAACCCAATGTTCCCTCTTGGGCGTTCATTGGAATCCTAAGGATAGTATACCTGGTGATTTCATTTAGAAATGGACCCCGAGGACCATAAACTCTAAAACTGACATCCTTGTTTTGACACAGATCATCAAAATAAGGCATGAGGTCCACAAAAAGCTTGGACCTACAACAAACCTCTCTCTTATAACACATTTGAGACAGAATGAAGTCATATCCATGACTGTGGATAACAAAGTTCTGGAAATCTGGCATCAAAAAAAGGCTTCATCATCTGGATGACTGCTACATAAAGGATTCGAGGATGTCTTCTGAGGATCTGAGGAGGAGGTATAACCTGCCCAGTAAGAACATTTTTTTGTTATCTACATCTAGGTCTTTCCGTAAAACCACTCTAGCACCTAAAATTGCTTTACATGCTCAGCGATATAGAAAAGGTGCTTCTCAAGGGAAATGTGTCGATATAATATCAAAGAGTTCTCTCTGTTAACGGATATAGTTCGTCACAAAAGTCCCCAATCTGCTCTATTGTACAAAGATGATGCACAATTAACACTATTAGTTGCTTACATTACGTGGGACGACGGTGGCTCAGTTGGTAGAGTGGTTGTCCACTTACCTGAAGGTAAGTGGTTCAAACCCCAACCACTGCAGCCTACAAGTCAAAGTGCCCTTGAGCAAGATACTGAACCCCAAGTTGCTCCCAATGGCTGTTCCATTGGTGAGAGAATGATGGCGTGAATGGTTACTGCTCCTGATGATGGCGCCTGGCATGGCAGCCTCTATCATCACTGTATGAATGTTTGTGTGAATGCTGACTCGTGTTATAAAGCGCTTAGAGTAGTCAAGCAGACTAGAAAAGCGCCGTATAAGTACAGTCCATTTTACCTTCACATCTGAATATATGAACTTCTTTCCTCTTTTTCTTTCACTTTATACTCTTCTTTGAGTATGGTCATAAATCAAATATGTATGCCGGTGGGTCAGGGACGGGATCTGGAGTTGTGTTTTTGTGAATCTGTCTTCTGTTCAATTTGAAAATAAAAAATAAAAAATAAAACAATCATTTATTATTTATTGTAATAATGTACATATTGTGTTTTTATTATTGTACCCTGATCACAGGAGATGAGATGCTAAGAAAAGACAGAGATTTTGATGAAACAGCTTGTGAAACCACCGTCAGATGGAGGTGTTATCCGGTAGAACCTCCAACACAATATGAATACGATAAGGAACATCTAACTGATCAGAGGTCCAGAGGAACCGCCCGGAGGGAAAAAGGATGAAATGGATCATCTATTAACAGTTCAAACATTGGAAAGATTAATTTCGATGAAAACTCCACAATATTCTGTTTTCGTTTTGTGTTTCTATGCTTTTTAATTAAATTTTTTTTGTATCTGTTTGTTGATGTTTTATTATTTGTGCATAAAAACAATTATTTATGAAAAAATGGATAAAAAGAAAAGCCTGTGAAATGTTAAATGTATCATTATTGTAGTAAACACTATTTATACTGGAGCATCCTGAGTGAACGTGCACAAACAAATCAGAGTAAAACATTTCAACAGGACTGAAATTATCCGTTAAAATTGTTTTTAGTTATAAAGCTGTCAGATCAGGAGGAACACGGAGTCTGATTCCGTTTAAGGAGGAAGTTGATTTCTCCACTGAGCTTCGCAGAGAATGTAAACCATGACTCTCAAAGAACTTCTTCAGGCCCGGCTTCTTATGAACAATATGTGTCTGATATATGAGCAAATCTGGGTGAGTTGGACATGAATGCAGACTGGGAAACAGGAGAGCATGAAATAAGAGGGCGTACTGTGAAACGTGGCAGGGAGCAGGGTTGAAGAGAAGATGGCTGAGTCAGAGGGCAGCCAGCAGCGAGGCTGAATTAAGGGTCATGGCAAGAGCTTGGAGGGGGTAGCAGGTAGTTAGTATAGGCAGGCAGTCAAATTAAAATCCTGGAGGACATGGAAATAGAGACAGCGGTTAGCTGGGAGACGCACCACGAGGAAATGATTACAACCAAAAATGTTGTGTCAGTTTGTGCTGATGATGACGGATCAGAACTTCTATCAGAACATGAAAGTTCACACACCAGAAGAGCCCCTAAGAAATAGTAATATGAATCAATACCTTGTTTTATGAAGGACCTTAAAGAACAAAGTTTATAAAGTGTTTTGACAACAAAGCAAAGGCAGTTGAGAAGTATATGAAGACAGAAGCACATAACACCGTGGACACCGACCTTAATCCTCTGTTACAAAGTGTTTCCATACGGCAACAATTATTTTATCTTTATATTACTAACAGTTAGTATGATAAAATACATGTTTTACTCTTTAGTTTTGAGAAAGAGGGGCTTTTACTTTGACAGGAATAGGGACTTGTTATCAAGAGACCACTGTCCCCATGTCTTATTACAGCTGAATGCAACTATGTTATTAAAATGTTATTACAGCCCAATCCAAAATACTATTGATTTTATATTAATCTTACTGTGTGGATATTGAGTTAGTTATACAATTCAATGAGTATAATTTTGATTTAGAATTTTTTTTGTCTTGAATTCAGTAAAATAATACAGAATTTTTTTTATGTGATGGTATTTTCAACTGTTACACATTTACCAACTACATTTAAAAAAAAAATTCAAACATTCACAATATTTATAGAAATTAGGCAACAAAAACTCATTACATAATTCATGCAATAGAGGGATTATTGACCAAAGACGTCACTGAGTCAGTCTTTTCTCCTCAGACAGGTCGTTCCAAAGCCAACGGGTCCTGATGGCAAAGACATGGTCACCTTTAGATTCAAGCCGTGACTTTGGAACAACCAGAAGGGTGGAGCTGAGGTAGCAGGACGGCTCATGTGGCGCTAAGATAAGATAAAGTTTTCACAGAAATCTTGAAATCAGTCTTAATGGTATGGGGAGACAGTGGAAGGACGCCAGGACGGGAGTGATATGATGTTGTCTGTTAAAACCACATGAGAACTTTTTGAGGGGAACTAAATAGAGTGTAGGGTAAACCTGTATGCCTCGTTTGGTGAAGGCATTAGAGTCACTGGATCTCGAACATGAGGAAAACTGTCTGGAGACAAGTGGATGAGGAACCGGGGCAAACATACAGCAGGGTGATGTTCAGAGTAGAACATGTTAGTGGACTACTGTGGTTCTGATTGTTTTGAACAGTAGAACTCTTAATGCGAGGGGGTTTGGTCCCCAACGAAGGGACGCAAACTAAGATCCCCATTGGGTGATGATCAGACATCATCTGGGCGAGGATCAGACATTCCTCGCTGCTGGATTTCTAGTCGTCAGAGTACAGGGGATGAGGTCTCAGCTTCTAGTCATGCAGATGTCTGATGTTTAATGTCCGATGTTTATCCTGAAGCTCTGCAGAGATCCTGGTTTCTGTACATTCAAATTATGTTTCTGCTGGTTCTGATTGTTTAAAGAACCAGTAGAACTCTACTGACTAAATATCTTCAAGTAAAAAAACCTTCTGACCACTGGATGGATCTATAAGCTGGGCTTTAAGAAGGGTGAAGATGGATACGAAGCCTCTGGTGGTTTGTCCTGGGTTCATAGGTGAATGTGACCAGCTGACATGAACATTGTCTACATTCAAATGTTAAGGGGAAAATCTCCTCCCATATAGCTTTTTAGCCGATGGACTAGCCAATCAGGTGCTTGCTGGCAAAAGGGGGACTAACACAATGTAAAACGATTGGTTAATATGGCTTCTCCATATATCGAATCATTGTTAAAGTGATTGAAGGTCAAATTTGTTGATTTAACATTTGCTCCTTGAAGAGACTAGAGAGTTTTTTCCTCGTATCTCAGTTTGTCAATCAGAGCTGCAGGAAAAGATGTCAGAGGAGTAAGGGGAAGTAAAGGAAACCGTGTGGGTTAGACCTCAGAGCCTCAGGAGTCCTTTCCCTGTGATCTACAGAAGCCTCCTTAGGACATTCTTCACGGCCCGTCCAGACTCTCCATCAGAGCCAGAGATCTTTTCAAACATTTCTACATGAGGTGTGAAGTTTGGTTACGTACAGACATGACTGAGTGTGTGTTTACGTGAGCCTGATGTATGAGGTGGATGTTATCGGATCTCCCTCTTTGTACCGGCCCGTCCCTTCCTCCCTCATACGTTTACGGGCGCCGTGTTTTCGTGAGAAACTCTCGCTGTTGGAGCCGTGTTTAGCCCAGCTGTCATCTCCTTGTCGGGATGTAAACACAGCATGGGAACGGGCTGGTGCCGACAGGCTGACGGACAGGCAGCCAGGCGTCTGGGGTGACTTCAGGGCCAAAATTACTAACCTCAATCCATCACGGAGATCCCACACCATGAACCACTTCGTTCAGAACCAGAACTAACAGTCGCTCGTCTTAAAATTCCACTTTGGTTTTCTTCTGGGTCTCCACCGTCATGGGTTAGATCCTATTGCCCTACTGTCATCCACATATTCATCTCTGGAGCTCATAGAAACAGCCTTCCTTAGGCACCAATTACACCGATCAGCCATAACATTAAAACCACCGGACTCATGTAGGATCAGACAGCAGGTGCCAGCCTTTGCATCTCAACAGCTTTACACTGTCTCCGTTTCAGCACTTGATCTTTCTTTGGTGTCTTCTAAATACTGCACCCCGAACAAGACCTTCTGTTGCAAAGTTGTTCTGAACCAGTAGTGTAGCCATCACAATCATCAGAGTATCTCAGATCCTTCAACTTATCCATTTTTCCTGCATCAATTTCAGTAACAAAAAGAAGCATTGCGCCCGACCATAAGTTAGCTTTAAACCAGCAGGTGCAGGAGCCGAGCTTCCTGCATCATTATTGACCCCAACCCATCCAGAGCTTGACGCTCCATACTTGAGTCCTGCTTCTTCTCAGAGGCTGTGAGACTGACGAGCAGTGGATGCTGAAGCTACAGGCCTGCTTTGACTGCACTGATTGGACGTTTTTTGATGCTGCTGCGTCATATCTAGATGAGCTCACTGACACTGAGACATTTTACATCAGCTTTTATGAGGCCTTGTGAATGCCAACCAAAACCTCCTGCACATACAATAACAAACCCGAGTTAAGGCCCTATGTCAGGCAGCGTTGCCAGGATAAGGTGGAGGCCTACAGAAGTGGGGACGGAATATAACCAGGCCAGAAACACACTGACAAAGGAGATCAGTGTAGCAAAAAAAAAAAGCAGGGGCTACACTGAAAGGTTGAAGAACAAGTTTTCAGCCAAAGGCACTCTGTGTGGAAGAGGCCTAGATGACTATACCAGCTACAGGAAACCATCCCCCCACTCTGTGGAGAACTATCCACTGGGTGACGAGCTGAATGCGTTCTATAGCAGGTTCGATAAGCCGGGATCTCCACCCCTCACCCACCCCTCACCCCTCACTGCACTTTCTGCTGGGATGTATGCCAAGTTTTTCAGAGGCAGAAAATTGAGAAAGCACCTGGTCCGGTTTATGGTATAGGGTATCACCCTCCTGTCCGATCGGCTGGCCCACAATTTTACAGATCTTCAACAGATTACAGGAGCTGTGAGAGTTCCCATCCTGTATCAAACACTCCACCATCATCCCTGTCCCCTCCATCACAGATTTAGATTACAACAGACCCTCTGTGGTCATGGAGTCCTTTAAGAGACTCGTGCTGACCCATCTGAAAGAAATTACAGAACACCTGCTGGAACCCCTGCAGCTTACCCACCGGTCAAAGAGGGCAGTGAATGATGCAGTCCACATGGGACTGCGACCCCTCACACCCTAGATAAGGAGAATTCAACGTTTCCCCTCCAGCAGGTTCTCCAGGTTTCAGCATAGAAATCATCTCGTCAGGTGAACAGTTAATGTCCACAGACTATTACTCTGAAGAACATTTAAAATAGTCACATAGAGTCAATTACCCAAGATACTAAAAACTTCATAAGCCATCTACCTCCACAATAGTCTATACTACAGCTAAAATCAGAACCATGTATATGTCAGGTATATAAATGAAGCAATGTAAAGTTCATAAACATCATATTCATCTACATTCTGCACCACGTACATCTATATCATATTTATTCTCCTGCATAATGCATGTTCTTGCACCATCTGCACTAGAACCATCCAAATACTTGACATAAATATAGACCATAATGTATGTTGTTCTTTAGTTGTCTCCCGGTTAAGCAACTTGTAAGCATGTAAAAAAAAAAAAATCACATAACTGGCCATATGAGCTGATTCTGATGTGGGAATGATAATAAAGAACCTTGAACCTTGAAAAGGTTCCCTGCTGCCTAATACACGCGACCCACTGACTTCACCTACGGCTTGTAATGTTATGGCTGCTAAGTGAATATTTACAGTGGAAAATTAATAAATTGTAATACATGCTATTCACAGCACACATATAGCTCACATACTGTAGAGGTCACAGTGATGTCACCTCCGCTACAATCAGACCAGCTACAATAACAGCAAACTGCCGTCACCATTGAAATGTTTATTAACAAATTTCAGGGCCAAAATGATCACAGCCTGACATTTACTGGACTGACTGAGCAACTGACGTAGATACTGTACATTACATACAAATCTGAGGTAATCATTTCATGAGTGTGGATAGTCTGTTCCATATGTTTAAGATCTGTTGGAGCTCCAGTCAGATCCCCACGCTTACACCAAGTCTATTACTCTGCTTTCATCACACCTGCTACCCGCCACCAGCCGCTGACTGGTAACCACTGTAACCAAATAATCTATGGTACTCTGACCTCACCTTTCATTGGTTATAAGGCAATGGCCAATTAATGTTCATGAGTTTTTTTCCTTTGCAGTTCAAACACTTTCTGTGAAAAAAACAGTTTTAAATTCTGTAGTGCGCATACCAGGCCATTAGTGGGCAAAATAACTCAACACCAGCACGACCACGCATTTGGCTTAAAAACGGTTTCTTCCACAGCGCAGCGAGTCAGTGATGATGGTGATGGTGAGCAAATACTGCTGCAGCAACTGGAGCATTACTGAGCTACAGCACAAACATGGATGTTGAGCCGTTGTTGTTGTTGTTGTTTTGCAAGAGGCCGTGTCGTCGTAGCTATCAAAAGAACATTTTGCATTTTGCCCTGTCTACATGGCGACCGTAATGGAAGTGTTTTCAATGGATTATTCTGGAACCTGGTTTTAAAAGTTTGCGTCTTTGGGTTTGCGTCTTTGGGATAATCTTTTTTTCAGTTTGAACTTTGTGAACTAAAGTTCAAACTGAAAAAAAGATTATCTTTATACAAAAAATGTTAGTTTATAGAAATTCTTAGGCTTAGGCTGCCATTACTTCAGTCAAACCGAAGACTTAATACGAGGCATAAATAATAGACAGATGCCAAATGACACAATTTACCTCACGAGACATTTCATAGAAAGCAGATCTGGACTTTCAGATAATTAGAACCAACATTCCCTCTTGAGCAGGGACTTGGCGGACTTCCTTCTATGCAGGCAGGGCTACGTCCACATGCAGACATCCAGAGCAGATACACAAACATCTTAGACCTATTTGCATGTCAGCTTTTACAAATGACTTTGTTTCCAACCTCCTACAAATTTACACGTATACACAGTTCATATTTTCACGGCAATAATGTGCATAAGGGAAATGCGATCCAGGGCTCGATCACTTTTGGTATGGCACCAAAGTCCCATCCATATTCCGAGCAGAAGTCGCCAAGGTATTTAAGGAGCTCGACAGCAGCATGGCTCCGGGTGTGGATGCGATTTTCCCAGCGATCTTGAAGGCTCTGAACATTATCGGGCTGTCGTGGTTGACACACCTATTCAATGTCCACCCTTCTCCACCCGCTCCAACCTGCCTGCATGCACCTCTTCATCATTTTTCCACACTAACCATTGCTTTGAACAGTTGACCAGTACTTAAACTCCCGAACCTTCTTCATCTCTACTCCTTGCATCCTCACTGTTCCACCTGCCTCCCTTTCATTCACACACATGTATTCTGCCTTGCTGCAACTGACCTTCATCCCTTTTCTCTCCAGCGCCTCTCTTCTCCATTCATCAGTTCTTCAAAGTGCTCTTTCCATCTTGCCCTAACACTTTTCCTACTTGTTAGTACGTTTCCATCTCTATCCTTTGGCGCCTTAACCAGCTGAACATCCTTCCCATTTAAACCTCGCTGCCTCACCTAACTTCATCTCTCCTGCTATCCTACTTCTATTTCACCCATCTTTTCTTGTGTATACTTTCCTGAACTTCCTCATTCCTCCACAAAGTCTCCTTATCTTCTTTTCTCCGCCTAGATGATACATCAAGTATCTGGTAGGAACGTGTCTCCCTTATCACTTTTACCGTAGTTAACCAGTCATCCGGCATTCATTCACTACCACCCAGCGCCCGTCTCAACTCCTTCCTGAATATCACGCCGCAGCCTTCCTTCTTCAACTTCCACCATTGATTCTACTTTTTTTTCTTCTATTTTGTACCACCAGAGTCATTCTACATACTACCATTCTCTGCTGTCTGGCTTACATTCTCCCCTGTCACCACCTTGCAGATCCAATCGCTTTCAACGTGACCTAATCACTGGGGGTGATGAATTATTCCATATTATATATTATAAGTCATGAGGTCAGATCTACCCTTAGAGTGAAATGCATTTGTGTAGGACTGTTAGAGGACATAGCATAATCCAGGGGGGAATGAGAACAGAAGCAAATGGTGAGGAGCTGAATGACCAGCAAGGCGAGAAGATAATGGTTTGTTTAAATGAAGCTTTAGTGACGGTTAGTGAGGTAGACGAGTCCTTGACACACTGACACCATACTTTATTTCTCATACCATCCTGTGATCTAGTCATCAGCCTCATCAGTCTCAGCAGAGTCATCAGCCACCACCACCAATAATCTGGTTTCCACTATTAAACATTTTAAAACATTAAAAGCCTCAAAGTCATAATTCTGCTGCTCCTTTGTGCTGTTTTGCCACGCGCCATCCACCGCTACATCTCCACCCAGTCCTCACAGATCCATCAACCCCCTCATTCATCTGTCTCAGCAGAGTTATCGGCCACTACTCCCAGTATACAGACTCTTACTTCTTACTTGCTGGCGGTCAGGGAAGATACCCTTCAATCAAAATCTCCCTTTAGGGATGACTGTCAAAGACTTTCTGACACACTAATGATCACAGATAATCTGGTGGGGAGAATATTCATCTTTACATTTTCTGACTCGCTGGTTGGACTAACTTCAGTGGAGCTACTTGGAGAACTGTACTCGTACTTGGAGGCTGCAGTCCAAAGTCAGAGCATGAATTCCCGCAGCACTCCCAGTTAGAATCTCCTCCGGAGGATCCTTCCTCGGTACCTCAGTTCAAAATCTTCACTGAGTGGAGTGCTTTGAGAAAAACGCACTCTCAAGGCTGAATCAACATTTCCATGTTGGCGCACCAACATAATCTGTGTCTGTTTGCATAAATCACCCGGCTGCACACTGTCTATTCATTTACCGAGTAAAAAGAACCAGAAGAAAGATCTGAAAGTCTCCTCCTTCCACATAAAGGTTAAAAAAGGGTTAAATGGAGAAACACTGAAATGTTTCATAGTCTTCTGTCACAGACACACATTCCATAACCACACACACACAAACACACACGCACCCACACATACACAAACAAATACCATAAAGTTCACTCTGAGAGCACTTACATCTGCAAGAAAATTTGTGAATGTTCAAATATCTGACTTTGGTAAAGACATGACCCACGCCGCTGTGCCGCTGATTGAATTGGCGTCACGATGAAGTTTCTGACACAGCTACTCACTGACTGAAGCTATTTGGTTTTCAACAGTCTTTCAACAGCCTTTCATCATCTTAGTATTTTTTTTTTTACTGATGGTTTGAAATAAATCAGATCTAAAAATTTCATTGACGTTTATTGTAAACGTTTTGGTTGAAAGGAACTGTTAGTATTGAAAACTTCAAACTCAGTTTAGCTAGAAATTCTGGACTATTTGCTGTGTTCACACTAAATCTAATCTGAATCTTACATGTGAAAATGTCACCGCAAGATCTTTAGACCTTACTCTCATCAAATAATATCAACTACTGTTATTTATGTTTACTTCCCTCATCAACCAAGATCAAATAATGATAAAACCTTGGCTGCTCTGTATCTATGTCACAGAAACGCAAAACCTATAGCCAACATGTCTGCGTTCAAAACATTATCTAGAGGGTGAGACAGACAGCTACTATTAGCTTGTCCTCCTCTTCTTCATCGGCATCCTACTGATGTCTGGATGTGTGACCGGTTGGAGTCTCTGTCATGCCACTCAAAGACACTCTATGCAGAGAAGGATGTTGACTAACTGATACTGACCTGTGCATATAATCTGCTTTAACGCTGCATTTATAAATGATAAAAAAACGATCAAAGGCATGACATGTCCCCTGGAAGACCCTGCGACTTGTGATGTCGGTTAGAGTGAAGTTTGTTTACCTGGTAGAGCTCGATGCGTTGCTCGGACACCCGTGCTCCCTGGTTTTGAAGGCGGAATATCCTGAGCTCGGCCTTCACCAGGTTGGAGGCATTCTTCTCCATGGGGGACACGTCAAAGGAAAGCCGCCTGAAGTACGGGTTGAAATGTGTAGCAGAGATAACATCTGCAAAGAAGGAGAAGGAGAGGCTGACTGAGCGTTGGTCAGATACTTCCTGACTGATGATGGAATCATCTACACAGAACTGCTAGAAGCTGTTTCCGTCTAAATGGCCCTACAGAAGCATCTTCATCTCACAGCTTTAACCACATCTGGGCAACTTCTGTGGTGCAAAGCGGAGAGTAAAGGGCATTCTTAGTTTTCAAAAGTGCCTTTTCAGGCTCAACACCCATGTTGTAAATAGAAACAGGTCTACAGGTGGCATGAGGGTCTGACTGAGGTTTGTGACAGAGAAAATCTCTGACCAGGACTCTGAATAATAAATAATGAATATATAGATATGTCTACGTTCCAAAAGTTGCGGATGAATTTGTTAATTCAGGGGGGCTCAGTATCAAAATGCAGCAGGACCAAACTCCTGTAGTATGACTCAATGTGCTGCTTCTAGAACATGCAGTTCTGAGATAAATATTTTATTTAGATGGGCAATGATTGTCAAACATTCATTAAATCATAAAATACAGAGATAAAAACAGACGTAAAAAAAAAAAAGATAATTTCCTTCTATTTCCAGGTCCCTAGTAGTAGTAGTAGTAATATGATGCAGGCGCCAGCAGGTGGCGATACTGCAGCTACATGCGGTTTGCAACCGCTTTTACAAGAAGAACATAACTCTAACCGTACTGTCAGTGTTACAGCCGTCAAACAGCTCAGCATGGAATTCATTTAAAGGAAGAAAGGAGTCGTCATCTTTGGAGAGAAAAGCCTCCAGCAGAAGAAGCTCCACTCACAGTTAAATAATTAATGGCAGCAGAAGAAGTAAGTTTGATACTAGACGCTCAGAACAAACAGCAGTCCTCATCTTAAAGATGGTGGCTACAAACATGCTGCCATCAGCTCAGAGCTACAAGATTAAAAATGTTCTTCACCACAGCGGATTATCTGTTTCCATCTTGCCCTGTCCTCTGCATTTCCTCTGTCACACCAACCAACTGCATGTCCTCCTTCAACACATCCAGAAACTTTCTCTTCGGTCTTCCCCTTTTTCTCCTTTCTGGCAGCTCCATATCCAGCATCCTTCTACCAATATAACCACTATCGCTCCTCTTCACATATCCAAACCACGCTAATCTGGCCTCACTTGCTTTGTCTCCCAGTCTTCTAATCTGGATCCTGTGATCTGCTCGTTTCTATTACTGTCCCGCTTTATGACTCCGAAGAACATAAAAAGTTGGAGAGGAAATAACACATCGTATCTGGATGAGGGAAATATTCCAGTGTAAAATCTTTATTGGGTGATTATTTGAGAACAAAATGAGGTAAGAACGGTCATTGGAAACCATGAACCATGAACCCACTGAGAACTGAATTCTAATTCAAACCCAAAATCAAAGTGAAGTTCTGAACCAGACTGACCAGACTGGTCCAAGTGGCGTTGGAGTGTGTTTGACCTCCATGTGCTTCTATGCACTCTTGAAAACGTCTGAGCATGCTCCTGATGAGAGGGAGGAGGTTTCCCTCCAAGACCTGAATCAGAACCTTTTACCGGGGTTGTCCTGCTGTTGCCTTTTCTGTCCGTCCGCTGGAACTTTCATTTGAACTAAGGCACCTGAAACTGATTCACAGTCGCTAAAACTTCCTATACCTGTCATATATATTGTGATCTGCAGAAACACTCAAAGAGCAGCGATTTAACACCCAGACATTCACCAACTCTCACACAGTCCTACTGAGGCCAATTATTCAAGGTTCCATCTGCTCATCTGAAGGGAGATCCATGCACAACAGTCATCAGGGGCCAATTGGGTTTCCAATCCACTTCAAGTACCCTTCGACATGTAAACTGCAGGATTGATGGATTGAACCATAAACCGCTCTGCCTCCTTGGCGGCAGACTCCTTACAAAACCCAAAGACAGCCAAAGAAAGCTGCAGTACAAAGTCCTTCCAACGTGGGCAGCCATGCCCAGTAGCAGCTGCACAGTTCCTCTCATAGACCAAGGAGCATGTGTGTGGAAGTGTTTGACAGATGCGTACAGGGGGTGGGTCCGCATATGCAGCACTGACAGCCAGATTTATGTGTGCTGCCATGACTGACAGATGCTGTGGAACAAACACAGACGTGTGGTGGAGGGTGTTTGAGGAGAGTCCCCAAAAAGAATTAAGTGGCCAGGAGATCTTAGAGTGATTACTGTAACGCAAGGCAGGAGACTGGACTAACAACAGACTGTGGTTTGTACAGCGATCGTATACCAACCCCAGCAACAAACTACCCCCGACCCCGACCGGGACGCCCCGACATAGGAGAGACTACAGCCATCTTTAAGGGGAGGACAGCCCTCATACTTGCTGTCTTCTTCACGCATAGGAATAATTATAGGCAGAGGAAGCTGTCATCAAGAAATTGTTCCAGTGAAAGGAAGTGGACCTAAAGGGAGGTTCTTTTTGTAGCTGGCCTTTAGCACCATGTCTTTAAAGGCAGAATTGAAGGAGCGATGCACACTGTCCAAAGAAACCCATAACACAGTACAGCATATTGCAGCGGGATGTAAGCAGGGATGGTAGACACTGAGAACCGGAGATCTGGAGTTCTGGAGTCTGTTCATGTGTGGTCAAAAAAGAGAAGTGGGAGAAGATATGGACACCGATCCTGCCAATGCCACAGATGATGGAAAACAAGTGAATAAAGGTATCAACTCCATTAAAAGCTGTAAAAGTAAAGATGCTTTTCAATTTGACACAAAGCTGAAAAATCACAGCGAGGTTCTGCTTAATAAACCTCTGATTTAAACACAGTACTTTTACCACTGACTGGAGGCCTGCTATTGTCACTCTCATCTTTATGAACCCAGGCCTATACTGCTACTCCTCTCAAAGTCACTGAACTTAGATTTATACCAAATGCAGATGGGTCAAGAAGAAAATCCCTCCTCTCAAACAACTACCTCACTTTTAATACAGCAAATCATAGCTAGACTTGAAAAAGGCGGAATACTTGGTGTTGTGATGCAGAAAGCATTTGATACAGTTAATCATAATGTTCAGATTTGCAAAGACTCCCTTATTTTTCCTCTGTTGATGTCGTCATATTACCCGACGTTGGGGTGAAAAAGAATGAGCATATGAGCAATAATGAGCCATCTAGCCAGCTTCCAGTGTACAATGGTTGGGTACTTCAAGGATCAGTGTTTGGTACATTACTGTTCAGTCTGATCTTCCACAGCAGAGCCATGCAATAGAGAAGGAATTGTACGCTGATGACACAGTTATCTACACACACAAACTAAAACAGCCGAATTAGCCGCTTAAAACTAATGGCTCCTATCTCAGTCTGAAAATGAAAAGGGAAAAAGGTATATTTTTCTCTAAACCAAAGCTCAGTTTTCTGAAATTCTTATGAAAGGAGAAAAGACGGATATTTTACTTTATTTTGATATTTTGGCCTAATATTGGATCCTAACCTTTTTAGACATGTTAGGAAATGCCTTACTGTAGAGAGGGCTAGGATATACATGCCAGCATTGATCTATGATTGAACTAGTTGCTGGGGGCAGATGGAGCAAACCGTTACCAGACTATAGAATTTCTGTATGAAAACATCTTTATTTGGCTTTTCTTTTCTTTTTTAAGGGCCAACATAGCGGATTGTCCCGTTCCACATATTGATTTGGCATCCCTTGTTGTTTTTTTTCTTTTGACTGGGATTTGAACCCCTGCACCAAAGTCAGCGGTGGAACCCACTGAGCTCTCCAGCTGCCAAGGATCCCTTTATAAACACATTTTAAAAGTTGCTTGATAAAAAGCAGGTTCAACATCATCATTGTAGGATATTGGACAAACAATCGTTTCAGCATTTTCAAATCTGTATCTCGTTTATAAAATTGTAAACGGTTTGGCTTCCCCTTCTTTGCATGACTTTGTCCTGTTTCGACCTGCTGACTCGGTGAAATTCACAAGAATAGCTTCCACATGGGATTGTAATAAATGAGGTGAGATTCCTGAGACATTTCAGGCAGACAACTCGAGTGTGCTGCTGCAGACACACATAACCAACCTCATCCTCCTCATTGACCTCCTCTTTCTAATTGGGTCTATTTAAGCTGCAACAACTGTCTCCCTCTGCCTGCTTTGCTGCTGCTGCTCTGCACATGCTTGTGCTTTCAGCACCATCAACACCCCAGCATCCACCTGTAGGCTCAGATGAAGGGGCTTTAGTAGTTTCCGCATCACTCCCCCAAACATTCTGCATGTTACAAATATCCTCAGGGGAGTGATGAGGTGGCAGCCTCAAGTTTGGAGGAACGCTCCACTGGATGAAATAAAGAGATGCTTTGAGGCCAAACTAAAAGAAATCTGCTTAAAGCTTCCCAGCTCTATAATCATTGACTTAAAGTGAACCCATATTGGCACGGGAATGTTATTACTTAGGGATCTCATTTGGCATAATTGCGGAGGACGTCTGTGATATTAATCCCTCCTGAATGCGACATGCCTTCAATTTGTAAAGCAAAAAATTCAACGGAAAACGACCTACCATATTTTGTTAAACACAGAGGTCATTTGATAGTTTTGACATCATATCTGGGTGATTACGTCAGTAAGTTTAGTAGAATACAGCTAGTCTCGTGTGAATTACCGGGTGAAACACAGATCTAGGGGTGTAAATTCTAAATCACATGAGGTCCTCAGGCAGCACTAGCCTGGTTTGAATAGGGCTTTAGTTTCTGTCATGGTATTAAATTGTCCATGGTGGAGGTGCTGATGAGATGTGTATGTGTGTGTGTGTGTGTGTGTGTGTGTGTGTGTGTGTGTGTGTGTGTGTGTGTGTATGTGTGTGTGTGTGTGTGTGTGTGTGTGTGAGGTCATCTGTGGTAAAGTGCATCGAACGTTAACTTGTATTCTTATTATTGTCAAATGTCCCTCATCAACAAAGAAGGAATAGATAAAAAAAAAAGATGGGAGGTTCTTTCCTGGTTCTGGTGAACTCTGAAGGGGTCAGTGGGAACCATTTTATGTATTTAATGAGAAAAAGTTACATCCTGAGAGGAATTCCAACAGAATGAAAGATTTATTGTCTGATACAGTGTCTGAATATTTGTCCAGCAGAGCCTCAGGATTCTCACGGCCACATGTGAAATACCTTCAACATGGCTGCCCACAAGCTCCGCCCAGAAGAACTCCTTTCAGCTGCTGCGGTCTAAATTGTATGACAATGAACCCTGAAATAACAATGTTATTGATCCACTCACATACGTCAGTACCACAAAGGTGATTTTTCGTGCTGGTTTTGTACTGATGTTTGGGCGAGCTGATTTTCATGATGGTTCTGATGAACAATGGAATCTAAGCACAGCAGCTTCATCACATTAATTATCTGTCCACCCACCAAGAGGAAAAAGTTCGGGTTCACACAGTGAAAAAGTCCAAGTTCAAAAAGAAAGAAAAAAATGAATGACAACTTAAATTTCAAAGCAACTTAAAATTCAATTCAGATCATTTAACTTGCATGTGTATAAAAACTTCAAAAAGTAAAATTTAGTTTTAATAATGAAATGGACTGTTTCTTATTGAGGGCCTATCAACACTCAGATTCCTTTAGAACACAAGCCAGCGTTTACACAGGTGGCGTTTTCCAATTCAACCATCATCTGGAGCAAACTGGGTTCAGTATCTTGTTCAAGAACACCTCCACACATAGACGGGTCGAAACCCCAACGATCCAATGGAAGGTAAACCGCTCTACCTCCTGAGCGACTGCCCCACTAAAAGTTTCAAACAGCTTAATACCTTTAGTCAAAATGACAGAGAAAAACCAGTTCATTTAATGCGTTTATTCCAAACATGAGACAATAAACTAAAATAGAGCTCTTTTGGCAACAACAGAACATGCTACTTCTACAAATCAGAACCAGCTGACTGTCAGAACAGCAGCTGATGGTTTACTATCCAACAGCTATCCATCAGGTTCTGTTCTGGATCAGGGCGGTCCAAAACATAGAGCACAGAGATAACAACTAGTCTGTTTGTGTCTGTTTGTGTCATGATTCACTTGAAGGAGAACAGAGATGCTCACCAGATGATCCGGATGATGAAAGTCCCTGCAGAAATGCTCCATAGAGCCGGTTCTTTGAGCAAAGCATGAACTCATCACGGGTCGACTCCGGTCAAACTACAATAACTGTGTTTTACCAACTTTAATAAGCTTTACACAAGAAAACACAAAATGTTAGATCAACTCTTTTGATATAGTTACGAGTTTACAGTTGTCCTTTTCACGGTGCAGAAGTAAAGAAACTCTATCTAAGAAATCTATTTCATCAAATTTTGATTTGTTCCTTCTTTTCTTATAGTGTTGATCTGTGAAGTATGAAAGCAAGGATATCTTTATAAGTGTATTCCTACAGTATGAGACATGATAGTGATGAACAATGAAAACCGCATATTCATTTCTGATCGGTATTTCATTAAAAAACACTTAAAGATGTCCTTCTAAGGTTTTGTCCAGGTGTATAACAGCTTGTCTCCTGGTATCTCCTCCACGCTTCTGGTACGTTCTTTGCGACTCTGCAATCCCTGCAGCAGCATGTTTGGATGTTCCATCCTGGAGGAGCTGGACTACCTCTACAACCAGCAGGTACCACATCCTGGTACCAGTGGAGACAATGACACCAGCAAAGTGCAAAAACTGAAGAAAAATCAGCCAGGAGAGAGAAATGGTCTGTGGCCACCACCTGCAGAACCAGAACCATTTTTGGGAGTTGACTTGCCGTTGCCTCTTCTGTCCGCCTGTCGTCACTTTAATTTCAACCAAAGCAGCTGAAATTGTTTCGTGCTTCCTACCTGGAGGGATCCAGACTCCAGAAGTTTCACTGACTATGTGTTATACTTAGGTATACTTAGATTAGGTGTTCCCTTCATTTTGTTGATCAGTGTATATCTTCTTCTTTTTGAGGATTTAGGACACCATGAATTTTCCCATTTTCCAAACAACAAAAAAATGGCTCCTTCAGATAGAAAAGTATTAAAGCATCAGTTTTGAAGTGAATATTCCACGATGAAAGTCAAACAACATGGAATGCATGAATTGTGATCAGATTTCAGTTTAAAGGGGCTTGAAAGGGGACATTTTTGTATTTAACATACTTTGAAGATACATCTTGTGTAAACTGTCAATTATTGACTTATTATAGGATCTGAGTCTGAAATGAGAAAATTCCCTTTTAAATAATCAAACTGTGTAAAAAAGCAAGCAAAGCTTTCGGCGCTTTCCCTTTTTAGGGGGCCGCCATAGTGGATTGTCTCATTCTGCATATATTGATTTGACTTAGGTTTTTACATCGGATGCCCTTCCTGATACAACCCTCCCACTTATCTGGGCTTGGGACCGGCGCCAGATGTGGCTGGATAGGCTGGTAGCACTGAGGACCTTGCCTGAGGGTCCACACTGGATTTCTGCCACGCCCTCTTCTGGCTGGGATTCAAATCCCAGTCTCCTGGACCAAAGTGAGTGGTGTAACTCACCGAGATCCAGCTGCTCAAATAATCAACCGGTGCAAGATTACATTATAACAGCCAGAATTAGTGAAAAAAGAATGAGGAGTGGAAATGTCCCGAATGAGGAACAAGAGTTCAACAAACTATGCAGAGGCAGCGGTGATGGACCGTCAGCACAATCTCTCCTCTATGGGGCGCTGGTGACCTGGAGCACATTCTTCAAAGGAACAGCTTTGATCAAATAAACATCAACATGTTTTCTTTCCAGAACAGCAGCCGAATCTAGAAGGTCTGGAGCCTGAGAGCTGAGGCAGAGGAGCCGGGACTGTCGACTCTTTGTTTGCTTTCCTTCCATTCGTCAACAGTGAAGGTCACGCCTCCAGCGCCGGGAGCACCGTCTGAAAGCAAACTGTGTCCTCACACTGCTGCAGAACCTCTGAATGGGTTTGCTGTGGAACACTACACTGGACACATTGATATGAGGTCTCAGCGAGGCTAACACACACACACACACACCTTGTCTCAGGGACCTCCACACATCCCCCCCTTCTCAGGGACCTCCACACATCCCCCTCTTCTCAGGGACCTCCACACATCCCCCTCTTCTCAGGGACCTCCACACATCCCCCTCTTCTCAGGGACCTCCACACATCCCCCTCTTCTCAGGGACCTCCATACACCCCCCTTTTCTCAGGGACCTCCACACATCCCCCTCTTCTCAGGGACCTCCCTACATACACCTCTTCTCAGGGACCTCCACACATCCACCTTTTCTCAGGGACCTCTACACACACCCCTCTTCTCAGGGACCTCCATACATCCACCTCTTCTTAGGAACCTCCACATATCCCCCTCTTCTCAGGAACATCCATTCGTCCTTTTTCTCCAAAGGAACCTCCACACATCCCCCTCATCTCAGGGACCTCCGTACATCCACATCTCCTCATGGACCTCAATTAATCCAACTCCCCTCATGGACTTCCATACATCCATCTCTCCTCACATATCTTCACATTGGAGCCCAGTACCTGCACTGGACAGGTACCTGCTCTCTGGGTAGTCATGTCAATATTTTATGCTTGATACAAATTTTGAAGCCTTTAATCTGAATTTAGATTTTAAAATGACGCAAAAGATTCTCAGCCACACTAGTAAATACAATGTACTTGGTAAATACATGCAAATATGTAAACACAATATTTGATGGATCATGGAGATGTTGGTGCCCCTTCCAGGATCCAAGCTCCAACACAGCAGCCGGCCTGTAATGGATCCAAATATTTTGATTAGAACACCTGGTTTGAATGTGATCACACTTTGCTCCACCTCTCGCACGAAAAAATCCCAGTTCTAATGTAAGGCGTAAAATATTCCAGTTATTATCACAGCCTGGTCTGTCAAATGTTCAGATCCTAGATGTTGACACGTTGGGAGAAACTAAAGTAGGCCATCGGCAGAAAAACGTCCAAAGCACTAGCAAAGTCCCAAAAACAACTTCTGTTTGGCACACAGCAAAAAACAACAACAAACTAATGAGGGAGCACAAAGAATAAACACACCAGAAAGGGAAGACTCATGAGACACAGGTGAAACTAGATTGTAATGGATCCTTCTGTCCACGCACATTCACTTACACACACATTCCCACCCATTCACACATCCATCCATTCCTAAACATTCATACACATCCTAACATTTACACACATTCACAAATACACACAAACACACTCATCAATTGAGAGCCATTGTTACGGGTTAGGATTGTGTATGTTTGTGAGTGACACACATTCACAAACAGACACAAATACACGTTCATCCTGTCACAACCATTCACACACACACTCACACAGACATTTAAACACCCTCACACACATTCATCTATTCACACTCATTTTCACATACACACACATTCACACCCACTCAGACAATAATCCCAAACCCTCACGCTCGTCCATTCATCTGACATTGTTGCTGCAGGGGCCGGAGATCAAAGCAATCGTCTCCTAATGTCAGGAACAAACTACAAACATGAGGTTGCGCTCCGAGTGATTTCCTCTATGAATCCAGTGTCATCTGTCAGCGCAGCCAAAGCGGAGAGAGGAAATAAAAAGATCCCACAGCCTCATCTTTTACTCGGTCAGACTGAAAACACGAGTCCGGACATTCTTCAGGATGTTTGCTTTAACCAAAACTTCCCCTTGCTTCGCTTTTTAAACCGTCGGCAGTTTATTCTCACCACAGTCGCCACATGCTGCTCATGGGGGAACCGTCGGGTCATTCTGGAAAGAAGCCGGACATAATGTTTGCTGTCAGTTGGTGACATACAAATAAATAGACTTAATATAATAACATGTTATATAACATCTGACACTCTCCGAGGTGGAGTGTCTCTGGATGAAATCTTCCAGAAATGCTTCACCCCTAACATTTATCTAGACTTCAACCCCTCACAGGAAAGTAGAATAAAAGGATGGAATCCCCTAAAGATGGTTCACATAGGGAACCGGAAGCAAAGCGGAGACTATTAGTCAGTGAGCAGTCTATTTGACATATAAAAACTGTGAGCGTCTTCCTGGCTGAATGACATTGGCGCTCATAGGAAACCTTTGAGAGGATCCATCAAATGCAGGCTTCCTTTCTGAGAGGAGAACAGAGGAGAGGAGAGGAGAGAGGAGAGCAGAGGAGAGGAGAGGAGAGGAGAGGGTTTGGCTGTTCTCTACTTCCTAACCTACAAACTCTGACACTGGTGTCTTTGTCAGCAGGAGCCTCCTCTTCGCTGCTGCGACAGTTTGTAGCTCTGAGTGCTGGAGTCCTGGCTGATCTGTCAATACTAGAATTTTTCCAGATGAAGTTCCATGTGAAATCAGCGTGAGGCTGCACAGCCCATGGCGGGGTGGTACTGGTGAGAGAGTGAACCCTATGATTAGAGAGCTCAATCTCAAATATTCTTAGTTACTGAAATTATTGCACAAAAAAAAACGGTTCATCTTTCTGGATACGCTTTTGAGGCAAACTGTGTCCACTCCGTAGACCTGCTCGCTAGAGTCCCTCACATTCCTGAAAGACTGTCAAACAGAGACAGAGAGAGTAAGAACGGTCGGCTTTGGGAAACTCACTAGTGCATATCTGCAATTTGCAGATGATTTGGTTCTGTTGGCTTCAGTATCCCAGAAAACAGTAGACTGCTCCTGCAGGTCTGTGTTGGGTCTGTCTGTCCCGGTCTTCAGCGATTCGAACCTACCGAAGTGAGCTTAGGAAGAACCACCAAGGACATCAGTGCTGAAGACTCATTGATGAATGTGCAGAGTGACGAATGCTGACCCCTGTCCTCTGCCCAAAGCTCCAACAGAGCAATGGAAGAAGGTGATCTGGCCTAGAAGACAAGCCAGGGGAAACTTTGGCTACAGCCATTCATGTGGATGTTCCTTTGACACATAAACTAAACATTGCTGCAGACCAAGTTCCATCTTCATGGAAGCGGGATTTCCTAATGGGAGTGGCCTCTTCAGACAGGATGACACTCCCTGACACACAGCAGGAATGGTTCAGGAATGGTTTGAGGATCACCCCAACCAGTTCAAGGTGTTGACTTGTCCTCCGGATTCTCCAGATCCATCCATCCATCCATCCATCCATCCATCCATCAGGGCTGCAACTAACGACTATTTTGATAGTTGATTAATTGTTTCAATAAAGATAAATACACAATTACTAGATGGCTCTTGTTTTGCTATCAGCTTTTGAATATAGCATAAGGTCCTTCCAGCACATACAAACTACCAAATAAAAACATACAAAACTACCAAATAAAAACATACAAAACTACCAATAAAAACAATAAGAATGAATTATTCTTTCCAGAATGTCTTTAAATAAACTTAACTGCTTCTATTACAAACATGTTACTATACCAACAGCATTTATAAATAAATAATATGAAAAATATTATGATCATTTTGGCCAGTGTTGAGGAAGAAATTCTCCCACACCTTTTCTGTAGCGATGGTGTTGCCATGGCGCTAATAGTTACTTCCTTCTTATTAAAGAGGCAGTGTCCGATGACGTCACCGATTAATCGATAATTAAATTTGTTGAAAACTAACTTCATAATCGATTTCTGTCGATTACCCGTTGCAGCCCTAGGGTATATTTATTTAGGGGGGTCCTGTGTGGAGAACCCCAGGTTTGTTGTAACCGTTAATACTTTACATTACTGATATTTTTTAAATTACTAAGTCACTTTTACAGACAGTATTTAGAAATATATTTCCTTTGGTAAAAAAAGGTAAAGTAATTTTGCCTACAGCTGAAAGGATGCTAGAAACAGACTGCCTCACAATGTTACAAAAAAATGTTTTTAAGTTTTTTTTTATTGAAAAAAAAAAACGTTTTGATTAAAATGTGAAAATGTTCAATTAAAAATCAGTCTTGTTAAAATTGAGAGTTCTTGAAAGAGATCTTTTAGGCTTTTGATCAAAACCATTAATCTACACGGAAACAACATGTTGACTATGTCAGAGGCCAAATCTCAAAGTCAATAGCAATTCTGTACAAATCTAGGAATATATCAAATAACACGGCCTTGAATATAGTTCCTTGCTCACTTATAGGTCATAACATGTCTGACTGGGATCAACCTTTAGAATAGCAACTGTCATTAGATTAACCTCTTACTGACTGTAAGATGTGGGAGCATGTTCTGGTTCTGCTCCTGTTCCGGTTGTAAATGTTTGTTGAGATCACCGACACATAGTAACACCCCTCCCGTTTGACTCATTCCATCTCTCCCACTTTATGTACATTCAGTATTTATTTGATATTGCCATTTAATACTTACTCAGGAGTGTTTGCGATATTTGCATCCGGCTCAGAGCTCCTGACTTTTTAACTCAGGTTTTTCAAAAACCTGGGTTTGAAATGATTTCTTTTTTTTCTGCATTCAAGTTTTCTATTGGAATTTTTATTATTGTTTTGAGATAAAGGATATACTCAAAGTAAGAATTTAATTGCATGGTGTAAACCTCTGAATGGGAGCGAGTGGAGAAAAGAAATGGATCTGCAGCGAGGGAATGTGAGCTCCTGCCTCTTGATTCTTTAATGACGTTTGATATACTCTGCAAAAGGGAGAAGTTCCTTCAAGACATATTGTAGATATAGTAACTAGGGTTGATTTAAGTGCCATGTATTTTTCCTCTCCCCAGGATGAGTCTGCCCTCCCTCTATTTGGATTCATATGTTCAAACAAGCATTTGGTTGGGAGCCAGGAAAGAAACCCCCCTCTTATGATCTACTTCAGATCAGATCTTAAATTTCCCCCATAAGCTGTACACTGCAAAAAATGAAATCTAAGTAAGGAGGACTATCTCAAAACAAGTTCATTTATGCTTATTTTTGGTTGGCCAGGATTGTTTCTTCTTACCAGGCAGTTTGTATGTTAGAACAATTTGATTGTTTCAAGCAATTTTGTCCTAAATTATCTTATTGTGGGATCTTGTTGTTATTGAGCTTGTATTACTAGTTCTAAGTGAGTCCATGCTTGAAACTAGAATTACCATAATTATAGGGATGTTTGATGAACAATGACAAAAACAAAAACTGCTCATTCACAGTCAGAATTCATCATTTTAAGCCTCCTATCTAAATTTCTTACACATTTGAATTACATCTTAATTGTATGCTTATCTAAAATATATACTGCACATATATCAAATGCTTTAGCGATAGTGTGGTATCTCCTTGTTATTATCAAATCCATTATTTGTATAGGGGACTTTATAAATGGGAAAATGTATTGAGTGGCAGGAAACAGCCTCTCCTTGAAAGATTTTCACATATTCATGTGAGGAATTGTGTATTTTATCTTAATGTTCTGCCACACATCAGTCAATTAAATCAACACATTTAACATCTTTCAAACCAGAAAAGTGAAGTGCATTTATTATGAAACCAACAAGAACTCATCAGTAAAACAATGCGCTTTTTAAACTCCTTTATAGGAGACAAAATTAAGTCTGTTTTGGTGTTAATAACAACCTCGCGGTTCCCTCTAATCTATAAAAGAACAGAATATAGGCAATGCTGGCCTTTCATATGAAATCCAGTGTCGTAATTACCCGAGTAATATTTCCTCAACATTCAGTCCTATCCAGAAATAGGCTCTTTCTTCTAGTCGGAAGTTTGATTCTCAAGCCTTTTATCAGAACCGATAGTCTTGTTGTAAGTTCTGCTACTACAGTTGTCAAAAGAATCTATCAAATGTTGACGTTACCTCATCAGCACTCATTAGGTGTAACGTGCGTCGCCTTAGGTTGGCCTGCTCTTTAGTATTACGTTCCAGTCAGGTGTATCAGGTGTAGCATTCAATCCATCCCAACCAGCCTCTGAGCAAGGCACCGCCTGCCTGGCCTTCAATGTCGCACTGGGATTGGCAGAACTCCTTGTGTGGTGGAGCTAGAAATGCACTCCCTCATTTGGCTGAAATGTGTACTGCAGGTATAAATCTAAAGTAATAGTAAAATAGAATGAGAAGTATTTTTCTTGACCACCCAAACAAAAAAACCCCTCTGTGGGTCACAGCCAACCCTTTGGGATCTACCCGTGTGCATGATCTCCTCTGATCTCAGTGGCGGTATAGTGAATCTACAGTTTGCTGGACGAGCTTTAACAAACTGAGAGACTGCAGAATCCATGGAACCAGATGATCCAACTTAGTTTTATTGTAGTTCTGTATGGGAGGGGCTCTCAGGCTGAAACCGTGCCAGCTATGAATGTATGTGGTGACATCACCTTCTTTATAAGAGTTGAATCCTACCAGTTTTCACGTACAAAAATGATGGCGTTTTCAAAAGTTTGTGTTTTCATCCACGAAAACACTGTTGTCATGTGAACAGAAGCCAACAACAGTTCACCGTAACATGTGAAAAACATGGCAGTAAAACAGCCCAATAGACACAGCTTAAATTCACTGGCTCACCAATGGGGCATGTTTGTGGACTGTGGGATGAGGCTGGAGGACATGGAGAGAATGACCCATGGAGATCATGCAAACAGAAAGGCCCCGGGTCCAGAGGTGGATTAGAGCTAACAGCTGGAAATAGTTCTAACCACCACAATGCGATCCGCATCCATACGTGAAGCTTACCACCATGTTCAAAAAGCCGAGATGACAACGATGCCAGCACACCTGAGATACGCTCCCTGCGTTTGATGGTGCTTATGTTAATGGTTTCCTCCGGGAATCATCCAACCATCCGACTGGGTTTCATGAAGATCCGATAGTCTCCTCTGTGCATCATCAGTCATCACATCATCAGTATTCACTGGACAAAAGAATAATCAGCTACTGAACAGCAATCAATTGGTCATAATGTCTTTTTACTGACTAACAAACAATATGATTGTAACGTCATAGCTTATCACAGCTGGGCGCACTCAGTACGGTTTCACTCTTTCTGACCTGATGACTCCAGCAGCCTCCTGACCTCAGCTGACCACAGATATGCTCCCTGACTGCACACACTGAGTCTGTCTCCGTGGAGTCTGAACTACAGACCTACTGATTCCGCAGCACTTTACAGGCGTCCTCACACCCGGCCAGAGAGCTGCAATATGAAAGGGTCTTTGTTGTCGTGGATGTGGTTGAGCAGGACGCCTGCAGTGAGCAAACATCTGACCTTGAAGACAGGAAGTAGCGATCGGAGACAGTCTCATGTGGAGTCAGTTATCAGGGACGCCTCATTTCTGCATCCCAGCACTTTAACCAACGCTAGGCCATATAAGTTTTCCAAATTCAAATTTCTAAACCTACATTTTCCCTCTGGTGACAACCACATTTTTCATCTCTGTCCATGAGCTGGAGCTTGTAGGTTTGGGACTGCGTTCATGAAAATATTTGCGATGAAATAATTGCGCTGTAACTGCGAGCCGGGAATCCAGCTGTGACAGCTTTTACAGATGGACTGGCATGAAGAAAGCCACACGTGTCTCCTAAGCACTGGTAGCTGGTTCTAGAACTGACATCATCATCATCATCATTATCATCATCATCCTTCTCCTCACACACATATGGAGATATTATTTTGTATTTTGTGCAACACTTTAAAAATGTGAGTCCCCATGGAGATTGCAGCACACATAGAATTAAGAAAATAGTCGTCTGCAAACGCAGCACCGGTCACAGTCTGGAGTTTTACACCCAGCTGAACGAGAAGCTGAAGGAGGAGAAACCTCTCTTTTGTTCTTTTTCTCCCAGACACACATTTATGATTGGATGCAGCTAAGAATCACTTTTACCATTTGAGAATGGAAATGAGATCTAAATATTGCTCTGCAGGGCTGAAACTCTGGGAAGGACTCGAGGGAAAGTATTTGACCTACTTTTTTGCACATTTCTCACTTCTGTAAGACGTGCACAGTAGAAGAGAGAAAGAATAAAAGCACAAGATCATTTACGAGAAAAGTGTCCCAAAACAATTAAAATACAGCAATTTAGCGTTGTCACTAAAAAAGCACATTTTGATTTTGATACCAACGCTTATGGTAGTGAAATATTTGATATTGAAATGATTCAGAATCAGCAGAGGAACTGGACATTCCTCAAATTCACAGTTCATTAAGAAAAATGTCCTTCAACCCCTAACATGTGGATTAAGAACATTACGCATCATTTGCTATTGGAGAAGACGCGTTATTCCACAAGAGGGTGTGCATAAAATATTATGTTACATGGAAACCCTTCCTCACCTACATTAAAAAGAAAGGACACCGTTCCGTTGAACCCAGATTATAATTATTTTTCTACCTTAATTTCCTTTCACTTTTTCTACTTTTTTTTTCTTTCCCTTTTCCCCTTTATTTGAACTTTATTAAATGATTTGTTTGTTTTTCATATGTATCACATATTAATTTTCATAATAGACTTGATAATATACATTACTGCATTTAAAATGTAAAATTGTATGTCAAGTGAATTGTTTGATTATAAAAAGGTAAAGTAATACTGTAATAATAGTAATAGTAAAAATGATAAAAGAAATACTGTTGTAGGGTAGGAGTTCCGTTTGGACCAGTACCACGGATGGGTACTTGTATATCTCTTTCTTTTCCCTTTTTTTTAATGTATCTGATTTATTGCATCTTTTTTTACTTGGCATTTTTTTTTTGTATCAAAATACCAATAAAAAGAACTTGAGTAAAAATTCACAGTTTGTGAGAGAAAAAGTTTCAAAACTCTGACTGGTGCTGTGTTTGAGGGGTGGAAAAAATCCGTACGGCATAATATCCCAATCTTTTTGTGATTCATCCAGTCTGTGAAAGCAACAGCTCATTATCTGACCGCCGTCTGGCGTTCTCCAGACTAGAGCTGTTAAGGCTTCTCCATCTTCAACATGGAGAGCGTCCGCTGAAGCACCAACCGATCGCCACGGAGACACAGCTCGTGTAGACCATGACGACAGGTTGAAGGTATGTCAGAAAAAGTTAGTTGGAACTCTTGAACCAAACTAACCACATCAAATGTAAACAATGGAACAAAACCTTGACTTTCATTTCATTTTATTTCCATTCGGACCCCTCCCTGGGGTATAAGGAACAGAAAATACCACTAATCAAAACTGTTCAAGATTTTCCTAATAATATGACCAATTTAAACAAAACTTTTGTGTTGTTGAGGGACATGAACTTTCGAAATTTATCTGAGCTAGGACTTAATCTAGGAACTAGTGTTATGGCCCGGCATACGGAAAAGAATTAGAGGAGGAAGATTTATTATTATTTATCATTTCGAGAAAAAAGTCAAAATGTCAAGAAAAGAGTCTAAATGTAGACAATAAACTTGAACTAACTCAGAGGAAGATTTTTATTTTATAATTTGCATTTCTGCATTTCAGCTTGTCATAGGAATCCATATTTTGACTTTATTCTCTAAATGCAGAATAAAAAGAAGATTTTCTCCTCTGATTTATTTCGACTTCATTCTCGACATGAAATATGAAAAAAAGTTCTTCCTCCGCTCCTTTTTTCCCTTGTGCCTGTCCCTTATTCTACTTCGTACTACTCTAATAACTAATGATCATATATTTTCTTACTTTCTATCAATCTCCTCGATTACGATCACGAACATGTCTGCGCTCAGAAACATGGGGGCTACGGCTTCCACATCAGAATGTGAACATAAGAGTTCTTTCATCTGCTCTAAACAAACAAAATGTAAACTTGATCGATTGAAAGTGTCACATAAAGGGTTACTGTGTGACGGTGTCAGACTCGGTTCAGATGTTCGGCTGTGAGAGGACCTTAGAGACCGAAAAAGGTACCACTGGGCACCGCTACTTAATTCCAGTTGAAATAGGAACAGTGCCAACTCTTTCTGCCTCCATGTAGCCTGAGATGACAGTAAGAGCAAAAGAAGTCCAGAAAGCACTTACCACACCTCCTGCTGCTAACGCCCCAAGAAATATAATATTCACCTCAGTTCAGGTCTCCTCTCTGGACAGCTGGCTGGTGAGAGGACAGCGATTTGACATATTCTAGTAAGATAATAACCCTGGAACAATGACAGAGAGGGAACTAAGAGAAAAGGGATTTGTAAAATGTGAGTGGGATGTGTTCCCTCACCATCCTCATCCCCACCCCTTCACCTCCTACTCCTCATCCCAGTGGAAATTTGGCCCTCGGGCAGCAGTGAGACCATTGGAGAGAAGAATCAGCGCATGAAGCAACATATTATTTATGGTAAATGTTTTTCGTTGAAGAATATAGAATGCTTTGCAGCGACAGGGAATCAGATCATTTTCCAGATTATGGCGTTGATTAATGGAGAAGGAAACCAGACATATTAAGCGAGCAATGGCGACAAAGCAGATGAAGACGATTGAAAGGGTGATATAGAGCGCTGCAGATAGGAGCAGACGGCTACAGACAGACAGCAGCCAAGAGGAAATTAAGGAAACAGCAAGAGGACGGGGGACAGAAGGAGGGGAGGGAGGTGTTGGGAGCAAGAGAGGAAAAGAGAAGCCTGAGAATAAGACAGGAGAATGGGAGCGAGTGAAGAGAAGAAATGGATCTGCAGCGAGGGAATGTGAGCTCCTGCCTGTCTGGTTCCCTGCAGACGCCTCCGCCCAGCCGCTCACCTGCCAATAGCAAATTGAAAACAACTCCACACATAATCCCTGGGAACTAAAAATACCCGGCACTTTGAAGGCCCATCCACCACAGCCTGTCAATCTCCACAAACCCAGGTCCCAGCAACAGATAAACACACACATACACAACGCAGATACTTGCTCTCTTCTTCATGTATGCATAGAACTCAGAAGCTCGCCGGCTGGAAGGACACCACTGCTTGTCCCTCTCTGTCCCTACAGGACAGCCTGATCATTATGTGGGTATACCCTGTGGCCCAAAGGTCAGGAGGTCATTGGTTCAGGCAGCCGCCCTCAGTCTACATGTCAAAGTGATGATTTCACGTGCTGGACACCAAAGTTCCCACGATGCTGTGTGACAGAGTATGTAACTGGATGTTGCTGAGCACTGTTCACATTGCACTGATACCAGTACCATACAGTACCTGGTATTTCAGAACCAGTGCCCATTGGTACCATTTTTCCTTTTTGATAACATGTCATGTATGTTCAGTTGTAAAGTCCGGCATTGCTTCTGAGGAAGAAGCTTATCACAGAGCTGGGAGGAGAGGGAGGAACGGAAATTTAGAAAATATTTACGCCAATTAATCCAAACTGGATAGGGTGTTAATAAAAAGGAGGGATTTAAAACTAAAAAGGGACAAAAGAAAACGTAACCATAGCAAACCTAGATGAAGCTAGGAGGAGGTGCAAAGGACAACAAGTACTGCCCAGTTCCAACTGCCCAGTTGTCGGATGTTGAGGGACAAACATAAATGAAGAGGGTGCCCACCTGATGACCCCAAAGACGTGCCTTCGCTCAATATTCCCCACTCCAATCAGACTGTATATCAAAGAGTTCCATACCAAAGTCTGCCCAGTTTGAATCTGTATGTCATCCAAAAACCCTGCAGCAGTTTAACCACTGCATTCAAACATAGTAGTAGTAAATATATAAGAAATTAAGTTTCTTTGAATAAAACTAGCATTTTTTATCTTACTTATTATAGAAAAACCATCTTTAAAAATACATATGACCTATACTTTTCAAATCAACATTTAAAATAAAACATCAGAACTTGGGTCAAACGGCAGTTAGCTATTTATAGCAGGAAGCCTGTTGTAGCAGTTAGCTGCTTGTAGCAGATAGCTGTTTGTAGCAGATAGCTGTTGGTAGCAAGAAGTCGCTTGTAGTAGTCAGCTTTTTGTAGCAGATAGCCATTTGTAGCAGGAAGCCGCTTGTAGCAGGAAGCCGCTTGTAGCAGGAAGCCGCTTGTAGCAGGAAGCCGCTTGTAGCAGTTAGCTTCTAGTAGCAGACAACCGTTTGTAGCAGTTAGCTGCTTGTAGCAGATAGCTGTTTGTAGCAGGAAGTCGCTTGTTTCAGTTAGCTTCTTTGAGCAGATAGCCATTTGTGGCAGGAAGCCGCTTGTAGCAGGAAGCCACTTGTAGCAGTTAGCTTCTTGTAGCAGACAACCGTTTGTAGCAGTTAGTTGCTTGTAGCAGATAGCTGTTTGTAGCAGGAAGTCGCTTGTTGCAGTTAGCTTCTTTGTAGCAGATAGCCATTTGTAGCAGGAAGCCACTTGTAGCAGGAAGCCGCTTGTAGCAGGAAGCCGCTTGTAGCAGTTAGCTTCTAGTAGCAGACAACCGTTTGTAGCAGTTAGCTGCTTGTAGCAGATAGCTGTTTGTAGCAGGAAGTCGCTTGTTTCAGTTAGCTTCTTTGAGCAGATAGCCATTTGTGGCAGGAAGCCGCTTGTAGCAGGAAGCCACTTGTAGCAGTTAGCTTCTTGTAGCAGACAACCGTTTGTAGCAGTTAGTTGCTTGTAGCAGATAGCTGTTTGTAGCAGGAAGTCGCTTGTTGCAGTTAGCTTCTTTTAGCAGATAGCCATTTGTGGCAGGATGCCGCTTGTAGCAGGAAGCCACTTGTAGCAGTTAGCTTCTTGTAGCAGACAACCGTTTGTAGCAGTTAGTTGCTTGTAGCAGATAGCCGTTTGTAACAGTAAGCGGTTAACTCAAATAAGAGGAAAATGTCTTAAAATGTGTGGGACAACCTAAGGTCCTTGAGCTCCATTTCCTCCAAGGTAGAAGATTGTTTATGTTTTATTATTTCCTGAAAAGGCCTTTTAACACAAATGTGCTACAGCTCACTAGAAACAAATGCTGCCCTGTTGTTTGTCAAGCCTCTTTTGCCCGCAGAATGCCTGCAAGCTAAAAACACACAGTGGCGTGTCATTAAACCGCCGCTGTTTGGTGGAGTGTAGATAAATAAAGGTGGTGTGGAGGGTCACTGCTGCAGCTCTATGGCGTGATCTCCTGGTAAATACGGCTACTGAAACACTCTCACTGACACAAACACACTCTGTGGTGTGTGAACAGACAAATGTTGCCTCATTACTTGGTGACAGACTCAAACCGTCGTGACCACAGATCTAGCCGGCTCTGCTCAACCAACCTGTTGCATAACCTGACGCCGAGCGCCAGCAGAGCTAAGAACTCCATCCAAGCACCCGACCACCACGTGAACCGCAGCCCGTGCACCTAATGTGCACCTCCCTTTGCTCCTGCGCTCCTGTTAAGACTATCATCTCACGAAAAACTTGTGCTGTTGCTGTAAACACTACGGAAAGAAGCGCAGAACTTGTTATTCTTTTAAGTCGCTCCCTGAATCCCCCGCTCCCTCTCCCTCGCCTCTGTTATGCAATGCCGCTTGGCCGCAGTGGCTGAGCAGGTCAAATGGCAGCAGCGTCCAGGTCTTGCGTAAGTGAACAGAAAAAGGGCTCTGAACAACAACCCTGTGGAGCGGTCCGTCAGTCAGGCAAATACTCTGAGGTCTTAAAGTTCTAAGTTCTCCCTGCAGCTGCCTACTCTCGCTCTCCCTCTCTCTCTCTCCCTCTCTCTCTGATCAGTCCATCAGAGGAAAGAAGACTTCAGCTGAACGTGGAGGGTCGTGATTATGAGTGAGACAAAAAACAACAACGCCAGGCTGCAGTCATCACAGCTGAATGCTGGCACTTAATAGAGAAGAAAAATACTGGTCAGTTACCATGCAGTCTGTTTTCAGCAACACAAAAAGAACACCATGACTACACATGCTGTTACTGTCCTCAACAGTTCAAGATCCATCAGTGACAATCACATAAGCTGAAGAATCACCAGGCTAAGAGGGGGTTTCAGCTCCTGGAGGGATGTGACTAGGGCTGCTGTAGGCTAGATCTCAATTAGGAAGGGCCTTCACATCCGGAGTCACATCCGTGTGTACGTGGATCTTTTTTATTTTCTAATTAGGCATTTCTTCCAATTTTATTCGGAATAAGGGGGACCTACCCAAAGTCTCAGTTTATGGCAGTGCAGAATCCTAGGCGTCACAGTTCGCACTCACTGACCCCCAGAGTCACTATCACAGTCTGTCAGTCTTTGTCTGACTTCTTGAGCTCCCCAAATATGAGGCAGAGTGAGCCTCTGTTGGCACTCAAAGAAAGGTTATCCCCCTGGTTTACCTCCACTCACCCAGGATCCCAGGAAACGCATCTCACCCAGTGAATGGAGTGGGTGGGTGACAAGTGAGAGTAGATGAGGTTACTTGTAGTAATAATAATACTGATAATAATAATAATAATAATAATAATAATAATAATAATAATAACTTAAATGTATAAAGTGCTTTGTAGGATCGGCGGACATTACAGGACGATCCTGGCCACTTCCTCGTTGAGTGTCGTGCCACTGTGATTATCCTTTTCTATCCGTTTCTATCAGACAGCCGTTCATTGTTTGAGATGTGTGGGAGCGCGTACCGTGACGTTTTGGTTAAGTGGGGGAGAAAGGCCCTGCATCACAGTGCATAGCAAATAATTTGCCTCAAGGATTTTGAGGTAATGATCTTATCGATCAAAACGCATTTTAAAATCCAAACTCAGAACAGGGTCTAAAGTTGCGGGACGAGCAAAAAAAATTGGGGACGACGGAGATTTTTTTTCGATGAGTTAAAAATGAAAGCTTGCTTGTCATGGTTCTGTTCTTTTTCTCGTGTTTATTTTGTGTTAAGGTAATTATCAGTCATAGGTTGTATATCCTATTTAGTTTAGAAGGTTTATTTCCACGTTAATGTCCTTGTTAGACTACCGACTCCCTTTAGTTTCTGCGTCCCACGTATTCCTCTCCTGTCTCAGTGAATGTGTGCGTGAATCCCGTTTCCTGCTGTGTCCTTCCTGATAGTTGAATCTTCTCATCCCACCCTGGCAATCACCTGTTCCTTTTAGTCTTCATTCCTTTTATTTAGGTCAGTGTATTCCTCTCTGTCCTTGTCAGATTGTCTGTTTAACATGGCCGTGTTCCTTGCCTGTGTTCCCGCTCATGTTAGCGCCTGTGCTCTTCTCTCCTGCTTCCTCTTGCTCCCTCAATCCAGTTTTTTTTTGTCTCTCGTGACTTTTTATTTTACAGTTTCAAACTGTAGAGCATTATTTGTTACTTTGTGGTTTCTGATAATTATTTGCTACTTTGGACTCTGGATATTAAGTTGCCACTTTGTTATTTTCATCTTTCTGCCTTAGTTTTTGTTCTGTCATTATTTTTGGTCTCTGCATTATATTACTTTGCCTGTTTGTAAATTAGACCTTTCCAGTCATAAACTATTTTTAAACTACCGTTAAAATATTTTGTGTATTCCATTTGGGTCCTGTATTTAACCTTCAATGTAACGTTTGAGGAAGGTATTTAATATTTCCTGTTACCAAGGACTTTTTGCCGTTTGTTAAATGCTCTTAATTTGAAAGTGTGCAGCTGAGGTTGAGTTATCCAGTGTGTTGTGAGTGTTCTGATATGATGAGAAAATAAAGAACGAGCTGCCCTCCTCGCTTTACTACCGCTTGTTTGATTTATCTTTTTGTTTCAAAGGATAGGAGTAAAATAAATACTTTTATCCTTTAAATAAAGAAGAAATTAAATACAGTGTTAAATCAGTGTTAAATCTTCCTGCTAAGATTTTTCGCAGCTTCTAGCTAACTACCAACCGAAAAAAGCTAAATTCTCATTGGTTAACCCTAACCCTTTCCCTAACAATATAATAATTGGTATTGAAAGCACTTAATAATAATAATAATAATAATAATAATAATAATAATAATAATAATAATGGACTCAAACAAAAGATGAAAGATAGTGACACCACCACCCCCCTCTGTAACTTCCTGTTGCCATAAGGTGCTGTGATAAAGTTTATTCAATTTAAAAAAGGACTTAAAACTTTCCTTTTTAGCAGAACCTATGACTTTAATTAACATTGCTGCTTTTTGGTAAGGTTTTTATATTGTTATTATTTTATTTTTTATTGATGCTTTTATCTGCTTTTACTTTGTACTACTTTGAGATTTGATCCAAATGTAAAGCACATTATAAATTAATAATAATAATAATAATAATAATACATTTAATTTTTAATCAAATGTATTATTATTATTATTATTAAAGCTACTACCTGCTCATCTTGACTTAAATACTCTTATCCAACATATTATTTTTGGGGCGGATTAAATCCTGGATCGTGGATTTTTAACAACTTCCTTTTTAATGACAAAGCATTCAAATTTGCCAAGCAGCTGCAGCAGAATGTGAACCTGGTCCCGTCCAAACGGCTCACCTGTCCACACATTTTTATGAAATCTCTTTAAATGTTATCCTGGCAAACTTTGATCAGCTTCGACTGAGTTTGTTTCATTTCCCAGTGATGGAGCCCAAAGTGTTCCTGGAGACGAGCCCAGGACAATCAGACGTACCATTGCACGTCTGGTGGTACTCTACATGCTGAGGAGCAGGGCGGCCTCCGCCACCGGTGTGTGAACGAATGAACGCAGTCGGTGTAGTAAACGTCTCTGAGAGGATATGTTTATTATTACATGATTTTAGTCCTCAGAGTTAGAATCTCATAACTATCTGTCTATGTTTTATCTTTTTACTCTTCATGTAACTTCATGCTTGGAACAGGTAACACCAGAACTGTAGAGATGTTTAATCATCGCTGACAAGGACATGACCGCTTCACTCAAGACAGGATTTATTTCTAACATTTTATTTAAGAACAGACTTCTGCGTTTTATGCAGGGGGTTGCGGGCTTTTCCGAGATGGCAGCGTAGGTTTAGATATTAATTCTTGGAGGAAGGTATAGATTCTTAAAATCAACTCAGTCAATGGAGGAAAATATTTATTTTAAATCAATCAGTCTAAAATGAATCAGCTCTAAAAATGATCTCTTAATCAGAAGATCAGCAGGTCGGTAGTTCAAGCCCACTCCCTTTGCCGCCTACTGCTCCAAAGAGATGGGTCATATGCAGAGAATTAACTTCATTATGTTGTACTATAACTAGAAATGTGATTAAAACAGATTCAATCTCAGCACTTTCATCTAGTTTTAAGGCCCATTAGGTGTTTCAGTGGTTAGATTTTCATGCTTGTTTAAAGAATTCTAGTCAAGCAAAATTGTCTTAACTCATTGGCAGATTTTCTTACTAATTTCAAGACAATTTGATTATTATTTAAGAATATTTGGCTTCATCCTAGGATGGCTGTAATGTCGCAGTGATGTCCTGACTCCTTTCTATCGGAACCACCATTAGGCTTTTCAGCGGTTTGGGCTACAATAGCTCTTCTTTTGGATCAGAAAACATTGGCCAGCCTTCACCTCCCGCACACACTAGAGAGCCTGAACACATCACTCTTGTTGCCCTTCCATAGACCACTTAAGTAGGTTCTAACAACTGCAAACCGAGGAACCAACAAGACATGCAGTTCTGGAGATGCTCTCATCCAGAGCTTTTCCATTTCTCCTGCTTCCAACATCAACTTCACGACTGGATGTCCACCTGCTACCTAATGAACCCAACCACTGACAGGTAACCACGGCCACCAGAGAATCAATGATATCCACTTCTCCTGTCAGTGATCATAATGTTACGGCTGAGTGGTTTACATCTTAACTGTCGCTACTGCCTGATATGGACTTCTTTATAATTCATCATCTCAGTCTGGATGACTTACTTTGAGAGGTTTGATTTAAATCCTTCTGAACACGAGAAGACTCAGGGATTGAATGAACCAGTGTGGAATCTTCCTGCTCAAAGTGACTCCTGACCTTCGGTTGGGATAATACTGGTCTTGGTTTCAACAACTTAGAGACAGAGAAGGAAACGACAGTAATCCCTTACTTCTTTTCTGTGTTGTTGGGTGTTTTTTTTTACTCAAGTAAAAAACCTTGACAGATTAGGTTTGGAGCTTATTTGACTCGATTTCTCGTCTTTCCAAAGCTCGGATCATTTCCCTGCATCAAGTGGAATTCATCTGCTCCGTCAGATTCATGAACCCGCATGTTGTTTGTTAGTTTTCGCAGTGTGTGGCCCTGTGCAGCCCAGTGGCAGAGTCCACTACGACTGGGCCGGGGATTCAATTCCCATGGGGATCATCTTTCATGCAGGATATGCGCAACTTTTTAAGCAGCAGATCTGAGGAAACTGTTCACTGATCTGAGCAGCTGGAGTTTCCCTCAGCACACTGGACTCAGAACACCGGACTACTGTGAAGAAGCTGAAGAATGCAAGAGGAAATCATTTACATAAATAAATGTTAAATGGATCGTTAAGAACAAACCGTGAGGCAGCGGTACACCATCATTAGGTTCAGTCGTCTGCTGTAATATTTCCCTAGTTTACAGCTCATGTAGCGTTAGATTCATCCTCGGATTTCAGACAGACTCCTCTCACCAGCCGTTTAGGTACGGCATCACCAAATGCCAAACTTTCAACTGGGTCCGGACACAGATGCCATCCTATCCGAACCCGGACCTGCTATTACATTTTGATGAGAGTTTCTATTTATGCTGGCGCAGCTTCTCCTTCTCCTTTAAAGTAGTGAGTTTATTAGCCCAGGAAAACTGGCAGACCTGTAAATCATCACATGTGATGCTACTCAGCCAATCAAATGATTTACTGCCATCAGCGCCGCGACCGGACAGATACACAGACGGAGGAGCGGGTCGAGAGGCGAGGCAGAGACTCCGCCGGTGATAATAAGTGAGTCAGGGAAAAGTAGACATGACACGTTCTGAAACGAGAAAAGATCGCCTTTAATCAAGAATGGACAGACACTCATAGGATCATTCTTCCCACAGGCAGTTAAAAACACGCATGCCTCATTTGTTCCACAAATACTTTGAGATTTCACACCCACTCGAACCTGAACCGAGGACACAGATGAATAATAAAAGAACTAATAGCCAAACGTGATCGATCCTCCGGAGTCCTGATACAACCCTTGACTGCCCAAAAAACGTGCCAACCAACGTTCGCTGAAAGTTGCCCGGATTTCGGTCAACTTAAAAAAAACCTTCTACCGATTCAGGAGTTGTGAAGGAGCGCACGAGCGCAGTAGCTGAGCCTTCACTTGAGGGGAAACAATAACAAGAGTTAAGTGAAAAAAAAATCAAGCGAAAACCTAAGTCAGCATCATCAGGCACAAGGAGGGCTGACGCGTTGAGCCAGGATGTGCTGGCCAGGCCGGATGAAGCCGCTCAGGCGGCTCGGCAGTAGATGAGTCCACTGATGTTGCTGACGGCGCTCAGCTGTTTGAACGCGCGAGGCTTTAAGTTAACATTCATTTAAACCACACGTTCCAATTTTTCTAAAATGAATCATTGGGTTTTAAAATGCCTTTTTCAAAAGACAATGTTACATTTGTTTTATCTTCTTTGGGTTGTTTTCTTGAGGGTGTGGGGGGGGGGGGGGGGGTAATTTCTTTTATGCGTTTTATTTTCAGTTCACTGTTTCAGTGTTATATTCATAACTACATACAGATGCTGGTACAACTGGGCTACTCCAAAATACTTGGTGTTGAATCATAACACAAGTTAGACATTATTAATGTTCCAAAACTTTGCCTGAGGAGATGTTCTTGGCCTCTTTGAATTTTTAAATTAATCCTCCTGTTTTCCAGCACGTTGGTGAGGGACTTCCAGAGTAAGAGGGTCCGCTCAGTTAACGCCATCCAAAAACAGCTTATCCAGCAAGCGAGTGAATTAAAGATGACGATGATGAAGTTGTTGAAGCCTCATTTGAAGTTTCATTATTCACAGGGTCATGGACTGCAGAGCAGACTTGCTGAGTCACTCCTTTACAGCTGCAGATAAAGTGAGTCGCTCCAGGCCTGCTGCTACATGTATGTCCAACTCGCCACCAATTAGGTCGAGAAGTTCGGACAGTTTTCTGTAATGATCTGATCTGGGAAGGATCTCCAGCTTCCAGTTTCTCCGTTTTCTATATTCTCCTTCACATTTTTAGGTAACAGTTTCAAAACATGAACCTCTAGCAGGAAGTGATGACCGCTGATGATTTTACATGAATCCTGCGAACCTAAGTGGACAAAAATAACTGCAGAATCCTCCCGTTTAGAGCTGCTGAGGTCTTTACTCTGACTTATGATTTGAAAATATTCCTGCTGGTCTACAAAGCATTAAACGGTTTAGGACAAAAGTACATCTATGATCTTCTGCTGTGTTATGAATCATCCAGACCTCTCAGGTCACCGGGATCAGGTCTGCTCAGCGTCCCAAGAGTCAGAATTAAGCACGGAGAAGCAGCGTTCAGTTTTCTTATGCACAAAACATTTGGAACAAGCTCCCAGAAAATTGCAGGACCGCTTATTCAAAAGCACTTTGAATTGCCACTTACTGTATAAAATGGTGCAAAGGATAGGAATCAGTCATTTAATTATTCTATGTAATGTAATTATCATTTAAACCTGACACCTAGAGACTGATCATGTGACCTCACATTCTTTATAGCTTAGACTTGATTGCTTTCTGAGGCTGGAGGGGATCAGGGGAGATTAGAGAATATGTAATGCACGAAATGTAACATATTTCTCTTTGGGATCCCTGATAAAAGTCTTCAAAGACTTCAGTATGTTCAAAACAGTGCTGCAAGGATCCTGATGAGAGTTCGTAAACACAAACACATCAACCCCCTTTCTTCATCCCCGTGACTGGCTTCCCATCTCCACCAAGGTTGAATATAAGGTCTCCCTCCTCACCCACCAGTGCATCCATGGTAACGCACCCCCGTACCTGAAAGAACTACCTCCCCACTGACTTCAACACGATCCCTCCATTCTACCCACTCTTACCGCCTCCTCCTTCCCCGGACTAAGCTCAGCACCATGGGTGATCGGGCCTTCTGTTCTGCTGCCCCTCATCTGTGAAATGCCCTCAATGACCATCTGAGGGCTCCACAGACGACTGACACTTTTCAAAAAGGACTTAAAACTTTCCTTTTTAGCAAAACCTTTATTTTAGTTGTGGTTGCTGCCACGTACGCTTACTGCCCATGTTTGAAAATAGAAATCTGTTCAATATGATTCACCTTCAATATACAGAGAAAATGTGGTAGAACCACGTTCTCCCTTACTTCTCTTGAGCGGATCAAACTTCCAGCTCAAACGGCGTGAAGTGTGCGACCACAGCATCTTCCTAGTTGCCGTATTGAATCACAACATCTGAGCTCCATTGACGATGGCTTTTGACTGTCCACGTACATTAAGTTTAACTCAGAGTTAACAAACTCAGAGTAGATTGAACCAACTCAGATCATCAGTTCTGGAACCACAAGCTCTGCATTTCTCATCTCAGAGCTCAGGGTTTAACTCAGAGTTTGTTGAACCCGCTTCCTGAAATACACCCCTGGTTCTGTTTGTGCTGCAGACTGAGTACATTAAAGCCCCTCCAATAAACTGTAGAGCTGCTGCACTGCTACTGTGATCGGTGGAGATCATCTTTACTTGTCGGTCGAAAAGCTGCGCCGCCAACTCCTGGCCCGGCATCCATTCTGCAAAATGATCAGTCATTTCCCGAACACAGAATTTTATTAAAACAAAGAAAAAACTTTTCCAGTTTTAGCTAAAGCAGTGCAGACAAAGACAATCGTCTCTTCTCAGACTCTCTGTCTGTCTCCCACCCTGATGCTAGAAGGTGCTAAATTTTGAACAGATTGTTTTAATGCTCGTTAGCAGCAACATTACCTGCTCTGTGCTCTTAAAGGTTCGGGTTCAGGACCAAATACTAACTCTTTCCCGCCACACACGGTGCTTTTGTCAGAGTTGATTTATTTTTAAATTCCATTAATAGGAGCATTCAGGAGTACATGAAAGAGGCAAAGAATGAGCATAAAGCATTCTTCTATCTCATTAATGCTGCCGAGGTTCAGGAGTCACAGGCTGGGATCCAAGCAAGCCAGAGACTCCCTGTGGTTTTATGTGCAATATTCCCTCAGATCCTTCATGTCAGGCTTCTCGGAAGTTAGAGCCATGGGGTATCAAGCACAAGTATCCAAAGTTCTCAGGAAGGAATTCAAAACCCTTGATTAAATTTCAGCTAATGTTCAAATTAATGATCTCGATCAAGGCGTCACGCTGGGAAACCGAGACCACAGTGGATCTTACGCTCATGGAGAAGATGAAAAAACCCGTATCTGCGTTAATTGCGGGGGCCAGGAGTTACTCCCTTCAAGGAGTCAGGCTTCGTCTCCATGTGTGTTGGTCTTCATGTGTTTGGCTGGTTCTACAATCCTCCCCACACAAACCAACAGCCGCCACACGACTTGGTTTATTTAGAGAGGTGCAGCAGAGATTAGCCAGAGGTTTCATCCATACTAGCTAAACAAAAATCCATCACACACGGCCTCCGCAGCAGGGTGGGCTCAGGACTTCACAACACACAAATACAAGTGATAGCACAGCAAGCTAACATAGAGGCACACGGCCAACGGCTCATTTATCCTCCGTTCACATACCAGAAGAGACGGGTTTCAATGATGGTGACTCCATCAATGCCTCTCTGTACGCTGATGCATCCACAAGATGGAAGCGGAGAGTCAAACGTTTCAACTGTAGAGGAAATGGTAATAGCTCATAAAGTGGTCATTAATTATTCTGCGACATGTGGACGCGTGGCTTCACTGTCCCAGATGATTTTCATGGTACGGCTCCAAAAAGGAAGTGGATACAAGTCCAGATGGAGGAATCCGTATCTGGGTGTAACCTTGACCATAATTTACAGGTCGATCTCATGTTGACTTATATTTATATTTGTGGAACAAATAATATTATTAGTTGAGTGGCAGGGGGGTGTAGGAGGGTCACAATATCAGATTATGGTTTCACGTTTATTGTCAAAAGGAAATAATCACTGTTTTCACATTTATAGACACTCTGGAAGGAGATTTGAGCATAAAGTGCACAAAGCCCGTTTTGTTCTGATACTTTTCTATCAGGACCAGCATGAACTTCTTTATGAGTTTGGGCTACAGAAGCTCTTCTGTGGGATCAGACAGCACGGGCCAGCTTTCTTTCCCAGACACATCAATGAGCTTTTGACAACTATGATCCATTAGCTGGTTCAACTGTTCACTCTTCAACTTCAGAATAAAATGTTCACGAGCTGCTGAATACGTCCAACGCTGACAGGTAACCATGAAGATCAGATAATTAATGTTAAACACTTCAGTTGTCTGTGGTTATAATGATATGGCTGACAAGTGTGTGCCCTAAGAGATAAATAACTCAGTTTGAGTTTGACATTGAATTTCATGCAATTATATAGTAGGCAATGAGGCGTGTATGTCCGTGTGTGTGTGTGTGTGTGTGTCCCTGTGTGTGTGTGTGTGTGTGTCCCTGTGTGTGTGTGTGTGTGTGTGTGTGTGTGTGAGCGGGTCGGGTATCAGGCGCATTAATAGAAAACCCTCATTTTCAGAGCACCCTCACTGGAAAATCAAGCACCCCATAGCACCCAACAGACATCTCTGGAGCCTCCACTGTGTTCTGTAAGCCGTGCTGATGATGTGGCATGGCAGATTAACGATTTATAATCTTAGAATCGGGGCATCAGCCGCATCATGGCCATTTTGACCGATCTGAATAAAACTTGTCAGAACAAAAACAAAAAATCATTCAAATTTGTCAGGAAAGTAACCGATGGAGGGATACTGAGTAATCTTGGGCAACACTCGGAGTTAAACAGTTTAAGACCAGCTAAGTACATTGAGCCAATTTCGTTTTTTATCATGACTTGGACAAATAGGGACGAATGTCCCAAAGATTTTGGGACATATTGGACTTGTTAGAGTCTATAGCAGTAACCTCCTGACGGCAAGCCTTTCAGACTGATATCCATCATCTCCCACAAGCCCCTGGTCTTTTTCTAGACTTCAAAAATAGCCACAAGCTGTCGACTTGATATGTTTCCTTGTTGAATAGAACTCTGACGTTTCAGTTCCCTCCGCCATTTCCACACATTGACACAGTGTACACAGTATGACCACTTACGAAAACCCACTCATACACACTCACTCACACACACCAGACATGACTTGAGCTGACAGAGTGGAGATCTCCTCACACCTCACACATAAACTTGTCTCACAAGATATCGTCGTCTACAGAAGTCTTCCAGTTATTTTCCCGCCGTGACGTCTTTAATCATGGTTGATTGCAGCAGTTTTGTGTCGCGTCAAGCAGCTATGGCTGCGGTCAGTTCAAGGGTGATGGCTCTCCGGCCGAGTAAGCATGGTGAATCAGCCATGGAGCCCAACGCCTTTAAAAACCACTCTGATTGGTTGCTCAGATAAAAGTCAATCCGAGTAAAAGGAAGAGAGGAAATCAAGCAACAGATGATATCCAAACTAGAACACTGCTGAATGCAGACTCTGACTACCTGCAGGCTATTTCCTCTCACACCACGCAGAACATACGTGCTGCTTAGCTGTCAGAAACAAAAGTTTCTTTGTTTTGAGGTTTTTCATGCCAGTTTGGTCTTTTTGGTGCTGACTTCATCGCTACTGCCATCATAGTCCATTTCCTTAGAAGGTTGTTGACCCGGCTTCTTTTCACTGGAGTGTTATCTGAAATATTCATGCCACCACTGTTTTGGGGGATGGTGTAAAGGCGGGTCCTTATTGCTGCTGTATTTCATCATCTGTACAGAAAAAGGGCAACAATACTTTAAATCTGGAGAGCAGAAGTTCTGCTCAGTGATTACTAGTCAAGACCGGTAGGAAATATGTCAATAGATCCTTGCTTTGTGCCGCGCCTCAAGTTTCTCAGACAAGAGGTGAAGCTCAGACAGAGGGTTTAAGTTTGCCCAGCAGGGCACACACACACAAACACACAGACACACACACACACACACACACACCTTCAGACACATGGGATCAACTGTCCATGTAAATCGGGCTGCTCCGTTCAGTCTATCTGCTTCCTATTAAACATGTGACACGTCCTCCCTGCAGACTTAAAGGCCTCTTTAGAGGCTCTGCCAAACGCTCTCTGTCCTGCACCCCCTTGGCAATTTACATACCACAGGAATGTCTCTTCATGCTGCTAATACCTGAACAGACAACAGCTGCAACACGATCTCCAGCCTTCTAATTATTCATTCTCTCTTCAGTTCCCTTAGTTGACTTCGGTTAACTCGGCGAGCACTCGCATGAAAACTGAACTATTGGAAAAGTGTCACGTAAAGCTTCTTAGTTGATTTTTCCCCACATATACGCTGCTTAAAGCAGGTTTGATGTGTGTAATGTGGTGAATTGTCACCTGATGGGGAGGTAATTACTGCCTTAGAATGCAGCCACTAAATAAAAGCAGAGGGCAGAACATGTGGTCTATATTTGCTTTGTAAATAAGCAGTAAACCTTTGGCTCACCACGTTCACTCCCTGGAACCAACAATCCTTCTTTACATGCTGTTTGAAATCTGTGCCAAGCAGGCTGGTGTTCTGGATGGATATTTACTGTAGTGGGCACAATATGTCACTGTCAGGCACACTGATGAATGATTTGTGCTGTAATGTTTGCGTGCGTGTGTGCATGTGTGTGTGTGTGTGTGTGTGTGTGTGTGTGTGTGTCCAGGGGCCTTCCAAAGCAAACAGCAGTGTAAATCAGATGCCACACATCATTAAAGACAAACACTGGCAACGAATAAGGAGGTTTTATCAGTGAGTGAGAGGACCATTGGGAGAGTGTTCAGTCATGCTGAGCAGCCTGTCTGCCTTCATGCGTTATCAGGAGGTTTCACACCAGTGCACTCCTGACCTTTGCACACCACGGACACTTTGACATTGTCTGCAGCAGTCATGAGCAGCATCACACTTTCATTGTTGAAACTGTGAAGGGCACTTTTGTATTTTTTTTGAGTTTGGTCTTATGCTTTCGGGCAAAACATGCAACACAAACTCAAAAGCCACTCTTGGTGCTCAATGTGCTGTTCGGCACAAAAGACGGCTTTAACAGTATAAACAGCACGGACCTCTTTTTTTTTCAAAGGAAACATTTGTGAAATAATCACTGATGACGCGTTCACACCATGTATGACGGGAATTTCTCGCACGACCAAAAACAACGAAATGGAACTGTAGGTAATAAATGTGTCGAGGCTGACTCGGTTAAAGTAAAGATTTTGGCATAATTTACTTTGTTGGCAGAAGTTGAAACATTTTAAGTTTGGCGAGAAATTAGCGCGAAGCTATGACATAAAACCTATGAGCGCTGAGATTCTCCAGATGTCTCACGTCGGACGTCAGTAGGCGTTACACACGGAAACAGAAGTCAAGCTTATCATAGCTGTCGCTGGTCTGTATGCGATAATAATATCGCAGACATGGTGTGTTTTGTTTTTTCAGTGCAGCTGCGACTTGCACAACATATACAAAGACACCATTGTTTTTGCTGCTGCCATGTCTGAGCGGAGGCTGAAGATGAAAGTTGTTGCTTATCGCGAGTGTTCGTCAAAAGAACACTCAAATGATCCTGCAGTGACATTAGGGCTAGTGGAGTACCTAAAAGAAAGCAAATACAATGACAAACTGGTGTGCAAACACTTCCTCTGCATCTTCAGGGTGAAGCCGACTTAGCGGGTTCTACAGTTCAGTGTCCCATAAAGTTTGGGGTCTCATTTAATGAAAACCCTTCCATTTATTCTCGGGGGCCTTCCTGAGTCAATCAAAGTACGAAATAAGGTTGAACTGTTCTAGTTTCTTATAAAGTGCCAGTTCCTACTGTTCCTTTTCTGGAATAGACCATTTATCTCATTCAAACCTCCCCATGTTTTTTAAACACTGTGCCCCAACTTTCTTTGATAAATGACATAAGGGAGATACCACTCATGACGTCATCATGACATCATCAGTGGGTTATGTTGACTGTCAGAGTAGACAACTCTTTTCACGGGCTGAGGAGAACTCCCATATGACATTTGTGTGTAAAATAGGTTGAATTCCCCTTTCACTTGTGATGTCAACCATGTGGGCTGCTGCCGATTGGTACCAGTATACTGAGACAGAGGCAGGACTGGAAGGAATAGGATCGGCTGGGGGAGGTGGTGGGGTCTTCCTTCCATCCATCCAGCAGCGACTGAGAGTCTCTCTTGTTGGAATTTTCCATCGAGTGAGTGGCAGGCAGGGAGTAGGAACACAATGCCTCACAGAGTTTAAATAGATTACTGTGAGACCTGGGGCAGTGTCAACCCTCGCGTCCACATACAACCCCCAGACCGCCTCAGCGCCTCTCGCCCCGCTGCCCAACATTTCTTCAAACTTCCAGGCTATTCTGCCCCGCATTGTTGCCTGTGAGGACTTCCTGGCGCCCAACCAAATCAGGCTGAGACCCTGTGTGCTGTGCGTAATATTCACTTCCACAGCAGCTCACGCTCAAATGTCAAAAGAAAGAGACTAAATAAATAGAGGCCAAGCTGAACGGTTAGCTGCTTGATCTCCCTCCCTTCAGTCTCCAGATGTGAGGACCTGGACAGTGTCACCGGTTCACATGAATGGGAATCAGTTCTGGCCTCTTTCCTCCCTGTGTGTTGATCCAGGATTATTTATACCCTCTAAATGTTTCCCTGGCTGGATTTGGCATTGGGCCCAATCTATTCATATTTAAGGTATTTACACAAGCGGCTCGGCCAAGCATAACACTTAATGCAAAATGCACCTCTGGGCAGACAAAACGTCCTGCTAATATATTTTTGCTTCAGTTCCTCCCATTTATTATGTGAAGGGGAAAACCGTCTCAAGTCAGATCTGATAGGATTGTTTTTTCTTCTGCAGCCATGCCTTTCCTCTGATGTCTCTTTTGATCAGTTTAAGGAGAAATTCATCTTCTCCACATGGAAGGTCAAAGGTCAGGAGCAGCAAGCACAGAACCAAACCCACACACTTTGATTCAAGGATTATTACACAAATGGAGTGCACTCATTTTGCTACTTTGTACAACTTGTATGATTGTATGTGACAAATAAAGGCTTCTTATTCTTCTAAAAGCATGTCGCCCAATGTAAACTCAAATCCATTTTTAAAAAAACATTCCGCAGAGCAACTTGCTCCGGCAAACAGAACTGCTCTTGTCATGGAAACCCAATTTTGAAATTGAAACAGTACCAAGCTTAACATCATAATATATGATATTGGGTCAATATTCATAACACGTGGTGCAGTAGCACAAAACTGTGATGCTGTGAACAGAAACATTAAGCTCCGTCACAAACCCAGACGTCAGTAGAACGTCGCTGTGATGTGAAAGTGGAGCAACAGAGTGGTTTCACACCTAAAAGTTTGGTTTTGCAGTACAATGTTGAACTGAAGACCTTTTCCTGACATACCTGCTTCCTGTCATCGTCTTCTACATGGGCGGTGTCTCCCAATGCTCGACTATCAATTGATTTGAAAACCAGCGATGGGGTTGACTACGTGTGTTGGGAATGCGGCGGATAATGTTCTGTATCAATAGATAGAGACAATTGACCGGATTCACGGTGCTACTAACTGAAATCAATCAATTTTCAGTGTGTTTTCAGTGTGGCAACCCTTTTCAAACACACAAAAAAAAAGAATTCTCCGCATGAGTCATCTCCCCATCACAGACTCGGAATGGATTCATCCAGTGTATCACACTAACGGCTTACAATGACTGAGGACTGGAGACCAGTCTCTCATAGTCTCCACACTCTACCAAACTCTAACATTCATGCCCTGACAGGTTTTTACCACGTTTTGGTCAGTCTGTCTTAAGGCTAGGTGATTCTGGCTAAAATGACAATCGCCGATCCTTTGCCTAAAATTGAGATTGTGATTCTCTCCATGATCCAGTTTCCATCATATTTGCACTTGTTTTGACGTGAGAAAAATAATAAAGCTCCATGAGTCTTCTGTGTGTAATACAGATAGATTTTTGCGGGCACTTACCACCCACGTCTCTACTACGCACACGAGCGCGGCCCGGGCGCATAAATAGGTCCAAGCCTGAGCGAGTCCAGGAGACAACCGACTTAGACTGGCCAGAACCCAGAAGATATCACTAACTGAAGCACTGAGTTCATAAGCTGTCAGTTGTTGTTGTCTTGATTACCACTTGTCTGCGTACAATGATTACTCATGTTGGCATAGTTAACGACTGTAAAAGTGTCTGTTTTTGGCTCTATGCCCATATAGCCGGTGTTTTAACCCATCAAACACAAACTTTACAAACTCCCTAAGTCCTACCACTGACAACTGCTTCATTAAACTCTACATCCAATAGACTTTCTCATAAGCACTAACTTAGCTCTTAGCTTAGCGCTTGACTTATGCAAGCTAAAGCTAGCTTTAGCACCTAGCAACTCCCATAATCCTCAACGGAAGCAATAGAAAACACCATGCCATGGTCATACAGGCCCAGACCTGGCTCATGATAACATTAGCTTTGGCTAAGCTAGCAAGTTTTGCTGCAGCTCACGTTATAAATTAAAATAGTGGAAAATCGCCGTACTTCAGAAATTAGATCTTGCATAGGTCTGAATCAAGATCGCAATCTGATCACGATTAATCGCCCAGCCCTAGTCTATCTACCGGACGATCCAGGAATTATTACATCTGACAGAAGGTAAAAACAACTGACAATTTTATCTGACTGGATAAAACCCACTGGGACAGAGATTGCAGATGAAAATGAGAAAATATATCCCAATATAGCGATACTATACTCAGCCTTTTGTAAAATGTTTAGTATGGTGATTGCCCCCCCCCAAACCCCCAACCCCGAACCCCCCATAAGGTAGACTACATAATACCTGGAGAGGTGGAGGTATGTGCTTGAGAAATAAGGAATGACGATCGGTCGCAGTAAGACAGAATACATGTGTGTGAATGAAAGCGGGGCAGATGGAATGGTGAAGTTGGTAGAGGTGGAGAAGGTGACGGAGTTTAAGTTCTCGCTGTCAACTGATTATAGCAACGGGACGTGTAGAAAATAAGTGAAGAAGCAAGTGCAGGCGGGGTGGAGTGGGTAGAGAAGGGTGTCGGGAGTTATCTGTGACAGAAGAGTCGCAGCAAGAGTGAGGGCAAAATATTTACAAGACGGAAGTGAGACCAGCTCTGCTGGATGGTTTAGAGACGGAGGCTCTGACCAAAAGGTGTCAGAGTTGAAGATGTTTACATTTTCTTTGGGAGTGACGAGGATGGACAGGATTAAAAACGATCTCATCAGAGGGACAACCCCGATTAGACGACTTGGAGACAAAGTCAGAGAAGCCAGATTGAGATGGTTATGACACATGAAGAGGAGGGATAGTGGATCTTTTGGTAGAAGGATGCTGGAGATGGAGCTGCCAAAGAAGATGTTTCCGCAAAGTGGTGAGAGGGGACATGCAGTTGGTTGCTGCGAAAGAGGAAGATCCATAGAACAGGACAAGATGAAAACAGTTGATCTGCTGTGGGACCCCTAAAGGGAACAGCTGAAAGAAGAAGAAGATTGCTGCCCTCTGTTGGTTGCTGTTGATGATCCTGTTTTTCATATAGCTTTTATTTTGTGCATGTATGTTTATTCCATTCATCAGGTTCTTCATGTTGGTCCAGTTTTCAGATGGGATGTCTGCAGCAGCTCCTGGAACTCTGAACCTCTCTCCCTCCTCCTCCTCCTCCTGTGGGGCTGCTGCTATGTTTGAAGACTTGGTTTATTATCCACAACATCACTTACACTATTGTCTCTACAGAGGAAAGTGAAGCTCATAGGAACAGTAAGGTTGGGTTCTTCCTCAACCAACAGGTATGGTGGTTCAAACAATCACCAGGTCTGGCTGCATTTAGTTCTACATCTTGCAAGCTTGCAGTATTTCATTTATTTACAATTATTTATTTATTTTTTACATAAATTTTTAAATTTACATCTCAACTGTTATCATTTTGGCTGATTTCAGCTGTAAGATCCCGCAGAGCACGGAGACTGCAGCTCAGGAGGAATATCTGTCCTCCAACATTGGAAGGTCGCTGGTTCGCTGCCCCACAGGTCTAAACGTGGTTGATGGGTCACAAACAGCGAACTCATTTCATGTTGTTCTGTGATTATATTCATGTTTTTGTTTTCAACTATAAATCTGATCACGCCTTCCATCTGCCTCCTTCCTCATGAGCTCCTCAGTAGAACCTGGATGTTGTCGTTTTAGTTACACTGCAAATAAATCAGACCAAAACCACAGTCGGACCTAAACCGTGAACAATCACTGCATCCAACGAGTCTGTTGGCGCGCGTACTTACTCTCTGACGGGTAGAAGGGCTGCATGTCGATCTTGTGGACCTCCTTGGCGTAGTACTCCTCCTCGCTGCGCTGCCTTTCGCACGTCGCCGCCCGATCGTTCGCCTTCTCCTGCAGCAAGTCCCGGGTGCTGTTGTAAATGGCCACAATGTCCCGAGACACTTCTTCGGGCTCGGGGAACTCCTCCGGCGGGCTGCTGAGCTTCAGTTTGCTGAGGATCTGCCCTCGGATGGCCTCGATGCGCTTCTTCTTGAACTGGTCCATGTCCAAAGTGCTACATGTGGACAGACTGAGCGCCACGGTGGCTAAATCCAGCGTGAGGAGGAGACCGACGACACACAGGTTCATCTTTTCCTCTTTCAATGTCCGGTGAGGGGAAACAGATTCAGCGATTCTTCTCTGAGGTGATCTAAATGCCAACCAGACGCATTTCTGGGACGAAAAACAACGTGAGGAACATCTACGCTCAAGAGCCTGGAAGCTCACAGCAGATATTTAGTTCTGGCTTGATCCAATTTGTGAAAAGAACTTCAAAATCCATCCAACGGAGCCGAAACCTGGAGTCGTTCTTTGATCAGATGGGGTGGCACGGTTTGGCACAGCGGGGCGCGTAAAGGTGCAGCCAGAGGCGCGCGAGCGTCAAACGGACCTGAATGCAATGGATGGAAAATAAAGATTTAAAATCAGCTGGGTGTTTCAAGTCAGCAGGTCCTCCTCCAGCAGCCCGAACCTGAATTCTCTCTGGACCTGCAGTGTTGTATCCCCTTATTGTTTTTCTACTGACGGATCAAAACGCCAAAAACTCAACTTTCTCAACCGACGCTCGCGCCGAGGTGATATTAAAGAAATCCGAACCAAGCTGTGACCAGAAGATGAAAATCTGAGTTTTCCCTCCGACGGACTGCAGAGCCTGTCACGCGTCTTCCCCTCACCCCATCTAGTTGGGAATGACTCGTCTTTGGCCCGTGCCAAGCGGACAGAGTGGCCGCTTTGAGCGAGGGAGGTTTCAGTGACTGAAGTTACCACGTGCACCCCTCCCGCGTCAAACCGAGGCTGTGGTCATGGTGTCAGAGGAGTGCCCTGCAGGTCGGCTTACGGTTATTGCAAATAGGAGTGCTCTGCGCGTCGGGGCAGCTGCAACCGAGTGGCCCACTGGCCCCTGGTGCGTCATGACGCAGGGTCCTAGAGCCGGCCAGAGCGAGGGGGTCCGAGGTTTTAGCCATTTAAGATTGCTGATCCTTCATCTACGGAAGCCGAGGGAGGACATGGTGGCAATTCTTTAGTTAATAATAAGATCATGAAGTAATTACTGCATGATATCCGGATACGACCGGACCTGTAATCAGGTCTAGAGTAACTAATCTACTGCTCTCTGCATCATTCAGTTACCATTGAGTCAGTCTATGTACTTCTTTCATTTCAGAAACATACAGATATGGAATTGCCAAAAATGGATTGTAATTTGATTTTTTTTTTCGTTTTGAGATATATAAATCCAAATTGAAAAACAAATCGTTTTTTTTTTCTTTTTATCACCAAGGAGGAATAATTGAAGTTTTAAAAATCATTAGCAATCAGATATGAAAAAATGGAAAAACGACCAAAACTGTTACGCAATCATGATGTACACTGGTTGTAATGTTGTGGCTGATCAGTCTATATGACATCTTTCATAATTCAGGGCGCTATACTATTGTTATGTTTCTGTGTCTTTCATCTCAGCTCAACACTAAACATCAGTTTTGTTTACATGCTGCTGACGTATCACCCAGTAACCAGTAACTGGTATTCGTGTTGTTGCTGATTAAAGTAAATAAGTACAATAACATCTAGCAAGTAAGAGAAACGTCCTGAATATAGGCGCAATAATATCCAAAATATGTGCAATATTATACCAACACATGGAACTCATTCTGTTAAATACCCCTGTTTTTTATTTATCTGGTCTTTAATCGTAACTGCTTGTGAACGATATTCTCCAGGTGTATCCAGACCTCATTTCTTAGTACAGCTCGACCGTTACTGCTTAAAACGGACTTTGATCTCAGTGCTGGGCGCTTAAAACTAACTTGAAAGGCTTTTATCTTTTTGAACTCAGGGCTGACTGCTTTACACTGAATTTGACGAGCGGCACCTGATTTCCTCCAGACATAATGGTTAGAACTGAGGCCAAACATTTCAGTCTCGGTCTCATCAGACGAGAGAGAGAGAGAGTCGAGAGAGTTGTCTTTTGGTGCTTTCCTGCAAACTCCAATCAGGCTTATTGTGTCTTTCCCTGAAGAGAGGCTTCCGTCTGGCCGCTCCGCCATAAAGATTGGTGGAGTGTTGCCGTGATGGCTGACCTTCTGCAAGTTCCTCCCATCTCCACAAGTTCCTCCCATCTCAGGATCTCTGGAGCTCAGTCAGAGTGACCACCAGGTTCTTGATCACCTCTCTTTTCAAGGCTCATCTCCCCTCACAGCTCAGTTTGGCTGGGCGGTCAGCTCCAGGAAGAGTCCTGGTTGTTCTGAACTTCTTGCATTCAAGAATTATTGAGGCAGCTGAGCTCGGTGCAGATGAAATGTCAGCTCTGATATGCATCAACAGCTGTAGGCCTTTGGTATGAGAGCTTTTATAGACAGGTGTGTTACCTTATTCAGACAGGTGTGTTACCTTATATGGAGAGGGGTGTTTTGAGACCTTATATAGACGGTTGTTTTACCTTATATAGACAGATGATTGACCTTATATAGATAGATATGTTACCTTATATAGACAGGTGTGTGACCTTATATAGACAGGTGTGTGACCTAATATAGATATGTTTGTGAAATTATACAGAGGTGTGTGACCCTATATAGATAGGCGTGTTACCTTATATAGTCAGGTTAGAGTCCTTATATAGACAAGTGTGACCTTATATAGACAAGTGTGTGCCTCAAATTCATGTCCAATCAGGTTAATTTACCAAAGGTGGACACCAGTCAAGGTTTGGAAACATAGCAGAGATAATTCAGAGAAAGAAAAAGAAACCTGAGATAAATTTGCGACAGCAAAGCGTCTCTGAATACTTATTTCAATGAAATAGTTCAGCTAAACTCTGTTTTTGCTCTGTTAATATGGGCTATAGAGAGAAGATTGATGAGGGGGAAAAAAATTCAAATGATTTTAGCATAAGGCTGCAACATAATACAATTGTGAAAAAGTATAGACAAAACACACAGAATTGAACATAGAAAGATATTATAACATGAATGAAAGTGGAGTTTCTAATAGGACATATAATAGATATTTTTATTTTTAACATTGTGTCTGTATTTGTGTACAGCAAATATATGAATTTGAAAAAATATTTCAACTCATAAGAATGAGATCAATTTCTCAAAAAAAAAAATTAATGTGAAATAAACCAAATAATCCACATCTTTGATTTCATGTCTGAAACACTGCCCGACTGAATTCTTACATCTGAATGCCTGGATGGAAGATCCCATTTCAGCTATGGGGCCCCCTAGCGACTGTTCTTGGAAGCTTCCCTTTTAAACTTCAGTTAAGGAGACATTTATGAAAGTGTCATAAAACCTATATCGTAAATATTTTTATACATATATATACAATAATATATAATTTGATATTTATATATAATAATAATAATATATTATATATAAATTGATTTTATCCTGTGCGTTCCTCTGAGTGTTTGTTTGTGAGCAGGATTGCAGAAATACAGGAATACAAGACGGATTTCCATGAAATTTTACCCAGAGGTGATTAGATTTTGGAGAAATTACGTGTTTCGCAGCTTTCCAAATGAAATAAACTAAAACGATAAGCCGTTTGGAGTAGTTATGTCACAATGTTGCTTTTGCTTTCTTCGATTCCTGAGCTGGGGGGTCAGTTTCAGTTCCTTAAATGTGCCTTTTAAGAGTTTCCTTTCCATTAAAGATTCCTTTAATGTTCATTTGGGTTTGGAGCTGAGGGGTCAGTGGGCTGAACAGAGAACGCTCAAATGGAAGGTGCAAGAAACAAGCGGCTGCACAGTATTTAAGAGAATCTCAGAACTTGTCGGAGTTGTCAGTAGATTTAGAGGCTGGCAATAACTCAGACAATAATGGAGAAATCTACATGGATCCCTTCTAATCCTAGGGTACCGTTGTGGCTTGGCGGAGGTTTGCGCTCTCCGAGTGCTTCTTCTTGCTATTATTATGACAGTACTATATTGTTGTGGCAAAACAGGACCAGCTCCACCATGTGCTCCTCCACACTTGTCTCCGTGCTCTGCTCCTTGATCTACATTCAGACCCTCAGTGCATCCCTCTGTGTGTCATTGTTTGCCAAAAGCCTGGTGCTCCATCCATCAGGCCTGACAGCTGCTCGCAGACCTGCTGCAGACCAGATGTTTTCACTAAATCAGAACCCACACCAGCAGACCAGGTGAAGTGGGTGCTGAAGAGTGACTCGTTCAACACCTGCTCCACAGGAAAGAAAACCCGCTGCACAAACTCACATCTGATCTTTTATGTTTCCAGCAGAGCTCTGAACGTGTACCATAATCTGTACAAAGCTGTCAGATCAGAACCAGAACTAAAACAACTGAACCTCCTGAGGTTACCCTGGGGCATGAACCTATGCTGGGGTTGCATGAAGTCTATGCACACACACACACACACACACACACACACCGCAACGACTCGGATTCATTGACTTTGTAAATTAACAATTACATTTTGAAGGTTTTTTAACCTTTTTTTTGATCATTAACACCAACAGTAAATATATATTTAACAGTTTAAAAGATAAAAATAACATTCAAATTCCAACCATAGCATCATAACCACCTCCTTATTATGGTTAAGGTATCTCCAGTCACCAAAACAGCTCTGACCCGTTGAGGCATGGACTCCTCCAGACCTCTGAAGGGTGCTGTGGTATCTGGTGCCACGACGGTCACAGCCCATCCTTCAAGTATGCTGGATTGGACTGAGGAATCTGCGGGATTGGGGAATTTTGTGGAGGCCATGTCAACACCTTGAACTGGTTGTTGTGTCCCGCCCAACCCTTCACAGAAACGGTATTCCCTCATGGCTTTAGCCTCTTCCAGCAGGATGACACTCCCTGACACACTGCAGAAATGGTCCAGGAAGGGTTTGAGGAGCAAAACAACCACTTCAAGGTGTTGACTTGGCTCCGGATTCCCCAGATCTCTATCCAACCCAAAATCTGTGGGATGTTCTGGACAAAAAAAGTCCAATCCATGAAGGGCTAACCTCACAACTTCCAGGACTTAAAGAATCTGCTGCTAACATCTTGGCACCAGAAACCACAGCACACCTTCAGGGGTCTGCTGGTGTCCATGCCTCAACTGATCCGATTGGTCTTGGTGGCAAAAAGGAGAACCTAGATGGTATCAAGCAGGTATCCATAATGTTACGGCTGATCGGTGCATGTAAAGTCCTCCACCAACACCATAGAGACGATATAGCTGAAGATACCGGAGACCAGGTTCATCCCGTCCAAAGAACGAACACTGAGGGCGATACAGGACATGGCTGTTTATTTTAAACGACAAATAATTGTTTATACAAAACAATCCTATTTACAGTAATTCAATAATAAAACAGTTTGGACACCTGATGCTGAATACATTATGGGAAACAGGAGCCCAACATCTACGGGACACGGTTCCGAGTCCGTCTACACTCGACATTCTGGAATTCAATTCTGCCAAAAAATACTCTTTATAAAAGCAACTATGACAAACATTCAACAAACTCGTGACTTCTGCATTTCAGGCGAGATGAATCCAAGGGTGTGCGATTGTTTGGCCTCAGCAGAAAAAGGTTTTTGCTTTGATTCGTTAAAGACTTTAAATATCTGTGGTACTGAGATCTTCTTTAAACTGTCCTTGTGACATTAGGAAGTGGAATAGCAGATTTCAAAGTAATTCTACAACTCTGAGGAATTATTATTTTTGTTTCCATCTGCATTTTCAAAAACAACGTGTAACATTAAAATATGTTCACAGTCTGTAAAGGACAATTTCAAAATGTCTTTCAGAATGATGCATGTCAACATGCATCATTCTGAAATGTCTTTCAGAATGATGCATGAATGAGGGAGAGGTTCCTGAGGCTGGAGCTGCAGGTCAACATGCTGCTTCAAAGACTGTCCTCCAAAGCATCAGATCCAGGTGTGAACAGTGTCCTCAGTCTGAATCCCCTCCATCCATCCCCCCTCCTGGCTTTTCTTCAGCCTCCTCTCCATCACTGAGTTTGTCCCAGTCCTTCATGCCGGCTCCCATCATGAAGTCGTCTCTGAGGACGCTCCAGGCTGGTTTCTCCTCTGCTGCAGCCTTCTGCACAAACACACAACACACAGAGAATGTCAGCCTGTCGAAGAGTTCAAGTCTCTACAGCAACCCACAAAGAGAGAGAGACATGCACAGACAGAGAGAGGCAGAGATTTCACATCCACACTGGTTAGAGTCTGTTGAATATTGATGACCATCAGAGTCCCAGTTCCACAGCAGTGTGCACAAAACATTGTGTTTGTATGAACAACAGATGTGATAAACTGAACAGAAAAAATGAAATGAATGTTGTTTGAGGAATTGTAATGACTTTTAATTTTAAAGACTAGTTATATAATAATAATGACGAGATCAGTCCGGGGGTTTTTTTTGACAGGTGGCCAAATGACCTGGTTAACATGGAGAAACCCAACGGACGACTCGTGACTTAGTGAATAGTTCTATCACCTTTGAACGGTATTAAAGAAAATGCACCTGCCATTGTAGGTGCAACTCAACTTGATCGGGGATCCCGAAGTGTCTCCAAAATGAAATATATAATTCCTCCATCGAGTTCCGCGTCTACCCAGGATTGTTTGCATTTCATTTTCTGCTGCTTTCGCATGCACTTAGTGACCGTAAATGAAAACAAATATCTTATCATTATCATTCCACAACCTTTTCAAAAACACAATATTCAGAGAGAATACGGTTAAACTAGTAGATACAATCACCCAGGCTCTCTCCTTCTTTCAAAAAGCGTAATTTCCATCCTTTTCCTAAATATATGGTCACAAACGCATTAAATCTTCCCGTTCAAGTGGCATAAGCATGTCGTTTCAACCAGTTGACATGATGAATCACAGTAGCAGAGTTTTGTTGATTATTGCATGTCATAGTTCTTGTGCACAAGTTTAACACTGAGTTAACAAAGTCAGAGTTGGTAGAACTCAGTCAGATCAGCTGTTATTGAACCGAAGACTCAGTCTTTCTTATCTTAGGGTTGGTACACCCAGAGCTCAGGTTTAAACTCAAGACTTTGTTTAACCCATTCTCTGGAATACGCCACTCCTGATGGATAGAGCATCCTGAACGCCATACAATATAACACTTAGCACTGGACAACCGAACAAGGAGATTTCGTCCGACATGCTACAACCATTCCAAAATGGATGTAGTCTTGGCTTGGAGAAGAGCTCATGGGCGATACAACTTCATGGAGTGTTTGAACCTTTATTCACCAACACTCTCCATCTGGCAGGTCAGCAGTGGTGATTTTATTCACCGTTCATTCATTCCCCGCTATGACACGTTTCCACAGTCGGATCTTCATCATATCTTTGGCCGCCATTTATTTCCTCATCAGACAACTATGACCGTTTCTGAGTATCTCCTGAAAAGACAGCTCGTGGAAAGGAACTGACCTCCTCACTCAAACACACATATGTTGGCTCGGTCCATGACTGCAGGATCCCACCCAAAAGGAGGTCCTGTGGGACGTATGCAAATGGAACCTGAATTTTGTCCAAGACAACACCTGAGAAGAGACGGCTGAAACATTGCTGTGTGTCCGAGTCAAGCAGTCCAGGAACGCAACAAAATACATGTGAAAGTCGTAAGAAAGGACAAAAGCTCCCGATTCAGATGGTGACAGTCCAAAGCAGTAGATAGAGTAGATCTGCTGTAATCAGGAACAGCTGTTAAATAAAGAAAAATATCTAGTACTATCCACATCTGCTACTACCTCCACTGCCATTCCAGAAGAAGGAACAAATCAGACCTTACAAGATTCCTTCTCTGGCTTTATGCAGACAATGGGACAACAGATACCGGCCACTTCTTTAACTGGTTGGGTAAATGGAGCTTTAGAAAACTCACCTTGGTAGCTGCAGTTCCAAGGTGAGCCAAAGAAGAAGAAAATCAATGGCATGTCATCTAAAAATAACTCACTAGGGAATTGTGCTCCAGTTAGGAGTGTAACGAAGGGCCGTCATCCCGTTTTAATATGCAGTCTTTCAAGAAGTACTGTATTTGTCTAAAGTATTGTATTGAAATCAGAGACTAGAGCATGACTTGAGTGAACTTACAGTGGCCTTTTCAGTCTTGCTGGAGTCTCCGCCTCCTCCCTCCGTCCTTCGCAGCACATCAATGAAGTCCTTCTTGGAGACAGATGAAAGCAACTTGGCCTTCTTCCTCTCGGAGCCGCCCACCTCCTTTACCTTGTCATCGATTGTTTTCTGGTGTTTCCTCACGGCATTGAACAGCTGCACCACACCCCTGATTGGGAAATGGTAAGGATCAGACGTGCCTACGAAGGGTTACCAGGGCCTCAAAGAAGAAAAAAAAAACAACATGTCCACACCTGGTAGCAATTCTCTGAAGACCCCTTTCAGCCTCCCGGTCCGTCACTATGTCTGGTTTCTCCCTGCACATCCTCTCCCATGTACGTTTCTTGTCGACCTGTTGGAATGTGCGTACAAATATATCCATTTATTTACAGGTTTTTCAAACTAAGGTCACAGGAATATGATTATTTGAGTTATCTTGACAGGGTCAGGACTTTCTTTATTGCGGACATTGATCAAACCACAAAACCCGGAATGCTCTGAATAATGACTAGGAGGACCTCACCTTTTCTATCATGAGACCAGGGAACACTGTTGGAATAATGTTGAACCAATATTTGGACACATTTTGGACACTGTCATTGGAATAATTCACTCTGTGTATGATTTTATAATTATCAAAGCGTGATGATAGAGAGAGAGGGGGTGTGTTCACAGAAATAACATATTTCCTGAATTCTTTCTCTGCAATTTCTACTTGTCAAGAAGTTTTAATTTTATCTCATGCATGTTGGATCCTGTTTGTATTCTTACCTCCGCTGGGGGAGGAGGCAATGTTTTCACCTCTGTGCTTTTGTATGTGAGCAAGATTTAGGCGCAACTAATGGACTAGTTACCCAGATGTAGGTTTTAGTATTTCCTAGAGGTGATTACAGTTCTGTGACGTCGTGGGTCGCAGCATTTCAATAAAGATAAAAATGTAAGCTGTTTGGAGCGGTAGCATTGTGGCTATTTAAAGTGGAGAACAGCGTTTTAAAGCTCATCCAGATGTCATATTTCTGCCTAGAAGAAGCAGACTATGAAGGTAGTCTCTTTGGCGGCTTAAGCTCAGTGTGTAGAGCAGTTGTCCCTCAACTGGGAGACCAGGGTTTGAGCCCAGCCCCGGACATAAATGTCCTGGGTCTTTGAGCAAGACCCTGAAAGCCCAGCTCCCTGGGCGCTTCACAGTTCCCTCACGACTGGGTTAAATGCAGAGATTCATTTCACAACATTGTGCTGTGCATCATGTGATAAATAAATCATAGATTATCATCATTATTATTTAGCTGAACTACACTAACGTTAACTGTCCTGCGGTTATTTAGGTTGTGAATGAAGATTATGACAATAACAGCAGAGATTAGTCGGGAGCAAACTATGGGCAAAATGTCAGGACGGATTTGCAAGAAATGTATCCAGAGGTAGATTTTAGCAAGAAATTTTGGTGATGTTACGTGAGTCGCAGTATTTAATATAGACATACATACAATACAATAAAATTATAAGCCGTTGTCATGCAATTGTCCTAAATAAAGTGGTGCGATTAAATCTGTCTACCCGGGTTACTGTGTGCCTTGGTTGAGGATTTCGCTCTCCGAGTCCTTTTTCTACTTATGAATGGTATCATTACTAACCAATATTAATATTATTAGAAGTGTTAATACTCATCGTTCAGACATGCTGACTTAGCTTTGTGTAGCAGTGACCATGAATGTTTTCCTAACATGATACAAATTCTCCCCATGCAAACAAGCAGCGGTAGGTTCTAGTCTTTCCATGAGAATGGGTCGCAAACCACACTTACAATTTAGTGACCATGTCAACCAAGACTACTTCAAGGTTTCTTACCGTGTAAACACTGAGTAACATCCCCTCACTATCACAGAAAACTCTACCCATCTCTATCCGACCAAAAACAAAAATCATCAGATGAATCGGATCTAAACTCCGACAGGTGTTAGATAATAGAGAATTGTTAGGTTACAAGTATAAGTCGGCCCCTTATCACTAACATCAATAGCGTGGTCCTGATTATCTGCTGGGTCATGTGAGTCTTTAGCATAATGTGATTCCAGGAGTAGGTGATGGGGAAACTGTCTGGTGCGAGATGTTCTGACTGCTGGATGTGGGTGATAAGTGGTGGCGTACACCCTCCCCACCCTTGTTTAGAGACGGCCACTTCACTTTAATGTAGGTGGTTTCCTCCGTTCCGGTCTCAAACCATCTGTCCTCACTGTTCAAAATATGAACATTGTAATCTTCAAGAGTGTCCATTGTCCTCGAGATGCAGGTGAGCTGCTCAGTCCTGTCCTGCTGAACTGGAATTCCTGTGCTGAACCATGCACTTGTCCAGTTGTTTTGTCTCCCCCATTAACAGATCTGTACACCTCTTATTGCACTAAAAGTTATAACCCACGTTGTTTAGGAAGTTTATAGTTGATTTTTTGTCAAAACATTTGCCAACAAAGAAGACAGCTAATGAGTTGTTGCTAGGTTACTAGTTCCATCTTCTTTGGTGAGGGAGGGCTAAAAAGGGCAGATGGATCCCCTCAATTGAAATGGCCAGCCCCCGAAGAGTCTCGTGGAAAACTATTGTGGTTCTCAGCAGTAAAATCACAGACATTTTATCACAGAATGATAATTTATGTTTTATATTTATTGAATGTTATTTTTCCCCCACATTGTTTTATTTTTAAAATTAATGTCTCCATTTATCATTTGAATATGGAGTAATTCTAACTTCAAACACTGGAGAAATTTTAAACCAGAAGAGGAACAAACATATATACTTCACCATGAATATTACATGCAGAAAAAACAAGGTTGAATTGTGTCCATTCATCTCAGTGTCACAACGTTCTACACGAAACTGCACAAACCCTGTGACACTAAGATTTAAACCTGGTTCCAATTAAATATCGGATTGGACAAACAATATGTTTTTGGTACCAAGTCAAAACGTCTGTAACAAGACCCCATCAAGTGCGTGAGTTAATTACCTGTTTCTTCCTCTCTAGTTGCTCCTTTCGTTCCTTCTCCTTTATCTTGTCCAGCTCTTTGTTTTTCACCAGGATGCTGGTTTTACTCTCAGGGGTCTTCTTCCCCAGGATCTTTGACATAGCCTCTGCCCATCCAGCATTAGTGTTACCATCACCTTCCGTGTTCTCCCCTCCATCTTCATCACCATCCTCGTCGTCCCCTCCATCTTCATCCTCTGCCTCCTCCCCATCATCTTCATCATCATTTACTCCTCTGTCACTCACTTCTTCCTCAGACCCGTCATCTTCGCTCCCTCCAACAGAGTCACTTTGTTCAGGGTGATCCTCGAGCTGAGGCTCTGTGTCATCTGAGTCAAAGAGGAAAAGATTATTTGTCACAGACAGTTCGACTCACTACAACATGGTGAAGCATGCTCTCTGTACGATCCAGCAAACATCTCCAGCTTTGAAGCTGTGGTCACTCATCAAAAACAGAAAAAGAATTTTGCGGATGGTATTCCAAATGCATTTACTCAAGCACTGTACGTAATAACAAATTTGGATTAAATGTACTTGATTTGAGTATTTCTGCTTCATGCCATTTTATACTTCGGCTCCATTACATTTCCATTACATATCAGAGGGCACGCTTTCTACCACACATTTGTTTGAAAAGGTGTAGTTATTTTGAAATGTATGCATCTCCAAATATGTTGATGTCGATGAATAATTTAAGGCTTGAAAACATTTCCTGTTTTTTTTTGCTCAATTAACTCTTTTAAAACCATTTAAATTATCTGGAAAATATCGGAAACAAAAGTAAAGATGTTATGAAAAGCAGACTTCAGGAAACATCCAGCTATTACAGCACAACCTTGTTATAAAAAGGTAATACTATAGAGTAAATCAATCAACAGCCTAATGTAGTCGATTACACAGTCCTTAACAGGAACAAATAAGATGGAACCAAACAGGCAAACAGGTAACTTTCTAAAACCATTCACATCATCCTACTCTCCCTAGTAACGATACTCTATGCTAATAGAGCTAGTCTGATGCTATGGAGCGTAGCACAGACGGCTGTAACTCAACAGGTCGTCGGTTCGACTCAAGCCTCTGTAGTCTACATGCCATAGGGTCCTTGCCCCCCAGTTTTCTCCCCTGCTCTTCGGGGTCGGTCAAGGGCATATAAATATTGTCCAGATGAATCACAATATGATAACAGGGAGTAAGAATAATAATTACTATTAATAAGTCATGGAGCATAACGCAGACCAAAGGAATTAGCCAGCTGCTGAAGCCGGTTAGCTTTGTCTACTTACTAAAAACTAAAAGAGACGCCTCAGTTTTAGGTTTAGAGTTAATCGTGTTTTTCGACAGAAACAACTCTAGAGTAGTAAAACCTCACCAGACGGTTTTTCATGTGTTCCCACCAGCGCCGCCATCATGGAGTTTCACTGTAATCGGTCCGTGGAGAACATGTGCCAAATGGCAAAGGTTCCGCCTTGCATGTCTTCTTCTATGGTTTTTAACTGTGCTCCACAACATTGTTACTTAATGCTGCCACAGTCTGGATCAAATTATCCTAAGGTTTGTTTTCGATTAATTAAACCAGAATCATTCAGAAAAATATATACTTTCCTTTTCTTCTATTCTGCCCCAAATTATTTCCAACTGAGATTACATTATCCACGCATCTCTTCTCCGGTGAGAGAAGGATAAACTTTCCATCTCCTGTAAACTTCAGTGTAGGCCTACCGTTTATTCTGTCCTAATCGCTGTGTTCTGTGCAAAGAGATGTGGATTTTTGAACTGTATTTCTATTTTTAGTCAATTTCTATTATCATTCTTTATCATATTTTATCTCTATCTATCTATTTATCTGAGACATAAAGAATAATAGAGTAATGGTTAGTAATGGTTATAACAAGTTTGGACTATGGAATTAGCCAGGCTGGGGTATACCCTGCTCTCCATCTGGTTTCAGTTGTGTAAATGAAGAAATATTCTGTTTAGATCTTCTCACTCAAGTTAAGAGATAAACCCTTTGAGGAGACTTGACTTACTAGTTCAGAGTTTATTTGACTGTTTATGTGATTTTTTGAAATGAAGGTTTGACATTTATTTCAAGAAGTGTGATTATATATACAAAGCCCTGACAAAAACGACTATGCATTTTAGTTCACTCTTAATAATCAATATGTTAACATTTGAACTTCCAGTCCATAGTATGATGCTGAGTGAACAGGTCCCTCTATCAGGTTTTGACAGGTTATGGTTAAAAACAACCTCAATATGTCATCTAATTATAAGATAATTTACACCCACACGCCTACGAAATCAGTAAAACAAGTACAGACATCCACTAAATCAGACTCCATGTCGGATTCTACACAGCAAGTTCTCAACAAAAAAATGAAGGAACAGCAAGAACTAGCAGGAAGGCCAGCCCAGAACCAATATAGACTGCTATCCAAACACTGAAAGAGATCTTTGATGAACTGCTTCTCACAAATTAGTTCTTAAGTGAACTGAAAGTTATCACAGACTTCACATCTCAGGGGAGAGAAGAGGTTAGAACAATCAATTCCGTTTAAAAGTAAATAACATGGGTTTGCTGTTCAACCCATGACCCTTTCATCCGAAATACCAATGGAATCTTCCAGTTTCTGCTCACAACCAATTCTGAGAGAAGCTGGTGTGTCGGACACACTCAACACCAGACACACTCGAGGAGATAACAGAGGGTGAGGTGACAGAAAGTGTAGAACAGGTATTCCATCTCACATGTGTCACTGAATGGCAGCTTACTGCTGAGATCCTGCAGATTAGGATCATGCAGGAAACGACACTAAAAGAACAAACCGGTAGTGGGAGTGTCTTATTTGAGCTGCTGTCACACAAATAGGGCAAAACATTTTCAATGAGATTCAATCCTTTCTCAGGTTGCTGTTGACTCAGGAAGGACACGCGTCTGTGTGCAAGAAAACTCCTGGAAAACCGCAGGAGGTGGAGGACTCTTGAGTCTCATCCCCATCCCAGAGAAACATGGCGCCAAATAGAATGGGTAAATACAATTCATACTTTACAAACCTGCATTTTCATTCAATCTCCTGTTAATGAATGTTGTGATGTGTGGCTGTCCGCTAACAACTTACAGACCGTATTTATACTTTAACCTATGTCGTTTTTTAATAGTACACATCACCAGCTTTACAGCAGTAGCATTAGAAATACTCACTTTTCTCCCATTGTTCTATCTATTCTCTCACAGTCAGTTTCATCCAATGTGTTAAAGTCACATGTTAAAGTCACAGATAAGGATTGTGCAGCATGGTGTTCCCGCTTGTTAAACCTGACCAACCAGTCTGCTGAGACTCGTCATGCATCACAGACACAAGGAACCGGTTCAGACCTAAGTATCAACATCCATCCTGGCTGCTCTAGTCACAGGTGGACTGTTCCAAGTCACCCTGCACTCATTTTGCATTAATGTGTCTTCACCAGAGGGGGCAGAGGAAGATGCCTTTAAGAAACAAGAGGGAGATAAAAAGATAATTGCTTAAAATATAACATCACCAAATCCCAGTGTCATTTATCAACCAATTCAATTCAATCATATCAATTTCTATATCTCTTTTATGAAGATAGCGGGACATGAAAGCACAGACGAAATTATATTCATACACATTGGGAAAAAAGGGAATCAACTTGTCATTAACAAATTTGAACTTGTTTTCTTTAGTTTGACCATCAGCAAATTACATTCCGCTCAGAAAAAATGGAAAGCTATAAATGCAGGTTTAGTGATTTCCCCCCAAAGCAGAGGTTTTCATGTGACATGACCATCTGATTAATACGTTTGACATCTAACTTATTGATTTAAGAAGTGATTTTTGATGTTCATCAACAATTCTCTTTTTACAATGTTTACAGGGTGTGTGTTTGTTTTATGGTTAGTGGCAGGATGGACAATTACAATGTAAAAAGGGAATTGTTAAAAAATCAGAGGTTCATAGTTGAAATTCACCTCAGAACTGGCAACCGTTTCAGGGTGGACCCCACCTCCCACCCAACACCCGGGAGAGGCTCCAGCCCCACAACAGACTCCTGAACAAGATGATTGGATGGATGTCCATTTTTGACAAAGAAAATATGCTGGTTTAGGTTAACTAAATAATTAAAATAGTTTGTATTGAATAAAAAGTATGAGAAAAATGAATAGCATTGCTTGTAACTAAATTTAGTAGCTTCATTTAAAGTAAAAAGTGTACTTTTTACTTTAAATGAATTAGAAACATTAGGTTTTTCCAGAGTAAAAAAAAAAGTTTTCAACAAAGTAAAAGAATTCATCTTTTTTTATCCTTTTCTTTTGAAATGCGTTTCTTTGTATCTTTAGTTGAAGGAAATTTTCGGCTAATAGTGACTCAAATTTCCCAGCTTAAACCAAAACCAAAAAATAAAATAAAATAAATGAAATTTGAAGGTAACTAAAAAATATAGCTTTCAAAAATTACAACATTTTTATTTTGGTTTAGTTCCAAATAAAAAAAATATCAGTGAATTCAAGGTCCCACAGAAATGATTGGAGGTTAATGAATCAATGACTAACACAGGTGGTTGAAGCTATTGGTCGTTACCTTCCACAAACAAACAAGTCAGAGTTTCTGTAGGAAGGAATGAAAGGGCTTCCAAAGTCAGTTTCTCCAGAGGGAGAAGAGCTGCTTTTGGTGATTTCCACACCCCAACCAGGGTGAATTGTGACTTGGATTTTTTTTCGAAACAAGATACAATTTTAAACCAAAAATACAAACTTTGTTATGAGAGCTTAGGTCTCCATGTCAGAAAGATTGTATGGTGTTTGGTGGAATCAGTGAAATGAGGGAAAGGATGGAAACCTTTTATCGTTAACCACCTATATCAGAGAATGAACCTTTTTTCCAGAATACCTTAATGCGATCACATGACCCAATGAAATGGATGAAGGTAACTTTGTGTGTTTAAAATTTGTAACAGAGGGTTCACCTGCAAGGGAACATTTTCTGGGGGTGAATGGGTGTAAAATATGGAAACTTTTTAAAATATTGCTCATGTTTCGAAATTGAAATGCATATCAGGAAGATCCCGATGCGATGTTTAATCCGACTGCAAAACTTAAGCTTAGATGAATTAAATGACTTTTTTAAATGACTTATATTCTCTACGTCTCGATTCAGGGAGAAAGAAAGACATTTAGAAAAAAGTGTTTTTGACAGAAGAAGAATTGAAAAATTCCCTGAATATTGATAAACAGTGAACCATTTGTTACAATCTTGTAATTCCAGTGAACCTCACAGACACCCTCTCACATCTGTTCGTCTCATGTTGCAGGAGTGAGGAGTCCTTTAACGGAGGCAGCTATGGGGTTTGCACTGGGAGCTGTGGCAGGCTGCATACTGGGTGTCACAGAGGACCCAGTGGACAAGACCATATCGGCGATGACTTCAGCTGGGCCGCTGAGTCCTGTGATGGAAGAGGTCCGAGCAGTTGGCGCTCTTGGGATGGGGACACTTATCGGCGCCACAGCACTGACCACGTCCATGACATCAGTAGTAGCCGGTGTGGTCTTGGCAGCAGCTGTAGGTTCAATGTTTGCAGCCACAAGGGGTTGTAACTCTTCCCTCATAGACTCTGTTGGTTTGTGGGCATCCGCAGGATTTGCTGGAGCTTTTGGGGCCACTCTCAGTGGAGCCACGATTGGGATTGCTATTGAATGGATTGTTCAGAATTACGGCATGATGGCGCTCCTTGGTGCTCTGAGCCTATTCACTGTCCTCAAACCAGTCCTGCACTTGCTTTTCAGGATCATCTGGCAGCAGGGAGAGGCCTGCTGCGCTGTCACATCTAGAGACTTAGCGGCGAGGGAAAGGGAACTGATTGAGGTCGCAGAGTTGCAGCAGAGGCAAAGAGTTGCTGTGCAGATCGAGCAGAAGATCCTTCACTTGGAGAAGGGAAGCAGCAGTAGTGAGATGGAGCCAAGGATGTCATGGGCCTCTGAGCGAAGGCAGAGAGAAGAGATAGAGAGGAAGAAGATGGCAAATGAAGAGGCCGAGAAGGAGCAAAGATCCAACCAAGACTGGTTTAACACTGTAATCCTGAAACATATGGACTTCATGGCTTTCTCAGGAATCCCAATGATAGTGATTACTTTAGTGACGACAGGTTTCGGGGTGTTAGGTTACGGAGGCCACGAGTCTGTGATGATAGTACTCCTGGCTTTTGTAGCAGTCATAGCCTATTTCCTTCTAAAATCCTCTGACTTTCAGTTCTGGATGTTAGTTGCATGCATGGGAATGTTTGCAACGTTCGTCATCGCCTTGCTCACCCTACATGCCGAGCAGGTGGTTGTAACTACTGCCATGAAGATGCAGGCAGCAGGGCACCCTCAGCCGAGAAAAAACCTTAAGACTAACATGAACTTCCAATCCTCTCTCGAGGCTTTGAACTCTGCTTTCTTTGTGGCCAAGCTGTGCGAGCTAGGTTTGGGGGCTTCAGTGGGTGGACCACTGGTGAGACGAGCAGGCGGTGAGGTCAAGGTCATAATGGGGGCAGCTTTAGTAGCGTTGGGCTTACTGGCTGGGTTGGAGGTTTTAAGCCCAGTGCTGGGAGAAGGGGGTAAAGCCGGGGCACTGCTTGGGGTGGTGGGAACAGCCGGGGTGTGTGTGGGGGCAGCGACAGCTCTGACTGGGATGTGGTCATCATGGCTGGGAACTTTGGGAACAGTAGCAGGCCTAGTTTTAGGAGCATTATGGATGGGAAGATGGCATATCGTCAACATCGGACTACATTTGCCTGTGGCTTATGTCTTCGCCATGACCAATCTATTCTAAGACCATTTGTGATGTAGATACTGTTGTTTTGATTTAATGGTATGCAAATAAAGTTGAATTGAATGTTCAAACAACAAATGCATTGTCCTGTTGTCCTATGTAATGTGTCCTGTGAAGATTTTTGTACTGTATGAGCTGTAGGTTGGTGCAGTTGGTCATTTTAAAGGTATCACAACAGATACCTTTAAAATGATTTGCACCCAGAAATTTTGGTCTGGTTTCATTGAGAAATCTGTCTCCCATTTGGAAGTTGGGAGAGAAATCATGCAATCCATTTTGGCCAGTAATACATATATTTTGGATAATAATTCTGGCGATGAGAGATTCAGAAGATCTTTTACCCTTGACGGAAGGTCAAGGTCCGATTGTCTTAGTCTAAATCTTGCTTGAATTACGGATTTTAGTTGTAGATATTCAAGGAATCTTCTACTGCTGATTCCATATTTTGTAACCAGTTCTTGAAATGTATTGAAGTAACCACTTTGGTGATGATATGTTACAGATTTCTTATACCTTTATCATACCAAGAGGAGAAGTTAAGCATTTTTTTGTTTTGTAGGATGTCCGGATTGTTTCAGATTGGTGTGAGTCTGCATGGGATAAGTGAAGACCTAGTTATCTTAAGAAATTCCTACCAGGAGATTATATAAATGCTTTCAGAGCAGCTACGACGTTTGATACTGGGACTGATGAATGATTGGGATTTCGTTGCAGATTGTTTGTTCTACATCAATCCATGAGTGGTCCGGTGGGTTGGGTTTGATCCTTTTTTAAGACATATTGTACGCTGATGGCAAGAAAGTAATCATTGAGAAAAGATAATAAACTTTTGGGCGGATCATCATTTTAATTGTTGCGACTCTTCCCATGAGTAATATGGGCAAGGTACTCCACCGCCTGAGGTCATCGTCTATCGATTTGAGAAGTGGTTGGGTGGACAACCTCTCCTGGTGCCCCTTTTAAGACTGAAGCATGGAGAGATTTAATCATTTGTCCTTACAGAGCTAGAGGCGAGCTAAATAATATTCTGATCCAGGATAGAAGAAATTTCCAAATCTGAATCTCTGTAGCGTGGAAGAGAGGAATTTCCAATTAATCTTATTGAATGTTTTTTCTGCACCTAATGAGATAATTGTGGATTCCATATGGTGAATAGTGGAGGGGTTTATCAGATTGAGTAGTCTACAGTTGTTGTTAGTGGAGTGTCTGCCTTTAATAAAGCCTGTCTGGTCAGGGTGTATTATTTAAGGAGCGGTTTTCTCTAGCCTTCTGGCTAGGGCTTTCCAAATAATTTTAAGATCTGCACTAATAAGAGACATTGGGAGGTAACTAGAAGAGAGTGCAGGAACTATATCTGGTTTGGTTGGTCATTGTTTAATTTTGGTAAATCTATGGTGTCTAGAAATGCATCTATGTCGGAACTAACTCGATCACTTAGTAGAAATCTCTAAAGGTGTTATTTATTTTTTCAGGCATATGAGTCATTTTCCCTGCTGAATTCTTAATGGAGGAAATTGTTATCTTTTCTTTATTTAGTTTAAGTTCATTGGCTAAGTGTTTCCTAGATTTGTTCAAAGTTCTTCAAGCGTAGCCTTTGCGAGAGACGTGGTTAAACCCACAGGGTTTAGGAACTATTGGTCAACATAATTAAATGTTGATGAAGTATTCCATTCCGTTGTTTAGATGCTGTGTTAACCGATTAGTTAATCAGTAAGAATTGTTCTATTCCCCCGCAAAGAAATTCAGATTTGGTCTTCTTAATTGCAAGAAGACGGGTTTATAAGGATCACTTTAATTCTGATTAGGCTTTTAAACTGATTCTAGTCAGATTAAAGAGGTCCATGTTAACCCACCTGATGGGAGACAGGGGAAAAAACATCACAGAGGGAGACACAGGGGGGCCATGTAGACAATCACCGTGGAAGGAGAGTGAAACCTTAAGAGGAAAAAAGACAAAGACAAAAGACGTGAAACCAGAGATCCAAGGACATCAAGGGAAAGAGACATAATATTCAAATATTCTGAAACCAATCGGCTATCCAAACTTCCACTACAGCCTCTCTGTTCAGCCCACCGAGCCCCCAGTTCCATGTCCCATAACCGCCCCTTTTTTTCATTTCTTCATATGCTGTAAAATCAGAAAGATATAATAATAATGTTAAGATGAACTTTAAACACTATTTCTCCGGTTTAAGTTCATCTATGGATACATTTTTGTTGTTATAAATGATACAAACCGAACAAGTGACATTACAATTCAAATCAAAGGAACAAAGGCATCAATAATGGGTTCAGTTTCAAGAGAGTGATACGCCACAGTGTGACGTCACTTCTCCAAGCGGCCCATTATTATACATAGCCCCCCCCCCCCCCCTTTAATATCAGATCAAGGGAGGAGGTTATATTCTGTGCAATTGTCTGCTTGGGAGTGAGATTCAGAAATAACTACACGATGGATTTGCATGGACATTTACCCAGGTGATCAAATATTGGTGACATTACTTGCTTCGCAGCATCTAAAATCAAATAAATTATAAGCTGTTTGGAGCAGTGCCGCCAAGGTTTCTCCGTTTTAATAACTAACATCAAAAGTATCATATAAACAGACATTTAAGGAATAAATAAAATGAAATAAATAACTAAAAGAAGCAAAAATAATGATAAAAATTAAACATTTAGAAATGCTATCATTACATTAGGAGCATATTTTTTTGGTTGTAAAAGCTTTTGGTCTTATAGAATGGATACATTTTGAAAATAATGTTTGATATCTTTCTTCAACATGATAACTTTAGGTTTTGAATTTAGCAAATTTTTTAATTATGTATGTAGAAAGTGTGAAGGAGAATTTTCAAAAGGAAGTATTCATTTGAATGAGCTGATTAGAACAAAAAACAAATTTTCCAGGAGTTCAAAACGGCTTAAAACTTTTTGAAAGATAAATTGACAAATATCTTGCCACAGTTTATGGATGTATGAACTCTTCCGGTACAATTTATTCACAAGTTTAGTGTGGAAATCTCATAAACAAGACAAAACTCATGTCACTGCCCTCCTGTTACCTCAGACTGCTTCCTGGTTTATCACCTGACTCTGTTCAGTCACATGACACTGGGCTAAACTCAACAGGAATTCCGTGTACAATCCAGGAAGAGCTCAGCCTGTGACTAGAGTGGAGACACCGATTATATGATTTGAGCAAAAGCTGTAGGTGAACAGGTACGAGTTCCAGGTGAACAGGTATGAGTTTCAGCTGTACATGCCACTTTAAGGATTTTTACAACATTTGTAAAGGTGTTAACTGTCAGTGTCATATAGTAGGTTTCACGCATGCTTCTATCATCATCATCCTCATCATTGTGCTTGCTCTGCAGTCCAACGATACCTTTAAGATTTCATTTTTCCATCCCCAATAATCTATCAGCAGATGTGTTATTTTGAGTGTTTTGAAAAGATATGTTGTTCTCACGGGACGTATAGATGACACTACTCAACAATATGGAGCAGAAATTCTAAGGGTCTAATTGTAATGCTCCAACTGAAAGCCTACACAGTAAATATACAATTTAATGTGGAAATAACTGGGAACATCAAACGTGAAACCTAAAGTTAAGCTTAATCGGTAACACTTACCCAATCAATATTCTAATCCAGTGGCAGCACTTGGTCCTGGACATTGGACTTTCCAGTAGACCAGATACAAACAAAGCAATACAATAATGAGCAGTTCTCTCATGTGTGTTAGTCACGTATGGGGCCAGAAATCACAGCAGTTATTTCCAGAAATCAGAATTTTTTTGGGGAACAGTGGAGCCTTCCACCCAGTGGAACAAATAAATGCTCACTTACTGCCTCATACTGTACATCCGACCCACTGACGGGTATCCAGGCGATCAGTGTTATTCACTTCACCTGTATGTTGTTATAATGTTATAGCTCATCTGTTTACATGCTGGTGTATGATGAGTAAATGATCATTTAAAAGTACTATAATGTACAAGTTTCTTCTCTTAGAAATGGGGCCATTACTAACGGAGCTGTTTGCCCTGGTCTCACTGACTGTGGCTCTGGACAACGGACTGCTGAGGACTCCACCTATGGGATGGATGGCCTGGGAACGCTTTCGCTGTGATACAGACTGTATAAATGACCCAGAAAACTGCATCAGGTATGATCAGTGTCTCACTGAGCCTAACATGGATACTGTTAGGGAAAAGAAAATACTACCTATGCCCCACTGGTTTCTGACGTCTCTCATGTTATGTCTGGCAAATGGTTTGGCCACTGTTCAGTCGGAAGGACAGAGAAAGCCTGACCTGGTAGATTGGCCCTGCATTGGATTGTATGTATCAATATAACAAGATTCCGTGGTGAGACTCGCACCTGAGCGTGCCGGGATCTTCTGATGTAAATAATACCGCAGTATGACTCCAAGAAAGTATGACTGTCTTTACATCTGTCAGGTTGACAACTGCTGTCTAATGTCAGTCTATCTGGATTTGAACTCCATCTGGTCATTGCAGGCAAATTTTCTGTAGACGGACCTCCTCAAGTTCTCTTTGAAGGACAGACAGCTTTCTCTTCCTGATATCCAGGAACAAGTACATCATTTATTTTTTTCCGTACGCACAGAAGGCGCCATCAGAACAGAGTGCTTTCATAGACATGGTTAACCCGCCTCCTCATCAACGTTACATAACTTGTTGTGAATGAATGTTCGGTCAAACTTAGGGCATCGCTAATTTCCATGTAAGACATTTCGAGACTTTACTTTTACTGTAATCACCTGCTCCGACAGGTGAGTCTCTCTTCAGACTAAGTACCCAGCCCTTATTCAAAGAGACAGTAACATTTATCTAGTGGAATCAAGTGTTACAACAAAGTTCAACACCTATGAGTGTAAACACTTACTGCCCAGTTACAAGGAAACCAACAATCAAATATAGGTAAAATATGAAAAATAAATAGACTAAATCGGGAACATGGTTGAGAGAATAAAGAATCCCCTAGTGTGAGAAATCTACAACTAAACTTTATCTTATCTTATCTTATCTTTCCCAAAAACAGCGTGTTCCTTCACATACTAAGGTCTATTTGAGTTTAAAATTTGAAAATAATCCCTGATATAGTTTTTGGGTCATTGCGTTAACACAAAGCATCTGCAGTGGCGATGACCATTCCATAATATCACCCACTTTTTGGGGATATAGATATATCATGTGGTCTAAACCCGGTATGTCTTTGCCCTGTCCAACTTGTCCACAGGGAAGAGCTGTTCAGAGACATGGCGGACCGGCTGGTTGAGGACGGCTGGAAGGAGCTGGGCTATGAGCATGTGATCATAGATGACTGCTGGATGTCCATGCTGAGAGACAAAGATGGGAAGTTGCAGCCTGAACCCTCCAGGTCAGTCAGCAGCTGCAGTTATCTGATAATCCTGATGCGCTCTGCAAATACAGGTTTGCTTCGCAAAGTGAAACAAATGATTTCATTCATGGCAGAACTGATAGATATCGGTTGTTTACTTGACCTATTAAAATCAGGCAGCAGTACAACAGGGTTAACCTCCTGGTCAGGAGCGGCTTTACTACTAGCTAACCTGTACCGCTCATTGATTACTTTAAGTTAACCCCGCCTGAACTCATACATACTAAGAATAAACTTAAAATATGTCCACAACTATCTGTGTCTTTGGATGGGTAAGGCTACAATAGTAACACCATGAAACAAAACAACAAATCTGATAACTAATTTGATTAACATAATAGCGCAAAGTACGTGTTATTCCAAACAGTTGTTGTGTGCTAGGCCCAGGAGGATTCTCCGTTTGGCGCTGTTGGTTAGCTAGTGGGCCTAAAAAGTGTAAAAATGGGATTTTTGACCCCGGAGAGGGATTTTGGCTCCAAAATACTACCTATATCCACAAGTGGGAGCAAGCTTTATGAACATACTGCAATCTTTGGCCATGACCTAAAAATATTGTGTGATTAAAATCTGGCATATTGTACAGTAAAAAATAAATAAATACAGTAATAAATAAGTTAAAAAAAAGGAATAATCTAGGTAGAAGCCAAAAAATGGACCTGTTAGGTAATAACATGCTAATGTTATCTATGCAGCTAAATTGTGCATGGTTTTTCTGGGGATAACCCCCGTCTGTAAAGGCATGGTAAACCCCAAATAGAAGAGTTGATTTTGGTTTATTGTAAATAAAGCCTGTGTTCCTGTATTATTACTAAACTCATGTCATGTTTTCGTTTCGCTCCTTGTATAGAAACAGTGTGTACGCTTTTCTCCAGGTTCCCCGGGGGCATTGCAAAACTGGCAAGGTATATTCATGACCGTGGACTGAAGCTGGGCATCTATGCAGACATGGGCAAAAACACATGTATGGGGTTTCCTGGCTCCACATTTGATACAATCAAGACTGATGCAGAAACCTTTGCTAGCTGGGGGGTCGACTATCTGAAGTTCGATGGTTGCTTCTCAAATCCCGTTGAACAAATGCAGGGTAACCGAATCTACTATCTAATTCAAAAGGTGCAGTTGGTAAAATGTAGGCCTATTCTGTTGAATAAATGGAACATGATATTCATAACTATGTTTTTATTGGTTAATAATCAGCTAAAAATAAGAATTATTGTGTTGATGTTAGCCTAGCGTGGGTCTTTTAAATCTCTGGGGAGTAGATGAAGATGATGAATAAGTTGAGAAGTGTGTGGATTTTGGGAAGGAAGATCATATTTATTATTGAACAAAGGAAAAAAAACAGCGTGAAAAGAATGAAAACATAAAGACCTGACTCGTGAAACAATTGCAGGCCCTACTAGTTTTTTCCTAACGCTCGATATCGACCCGGCGATAAGAAGATGGACGGAGCACCTACCACTACTGTCAATGCTACTACGATGCCCAACAAATATCCAGACCTGCTGTTTTTCAGAATAAATAATTAAACAAATTTTCTAAATATATCTAAAGGAGCCTCATCACCGGACAGGATACTGATGCGGTCATCGACATTTGACACCGGAAGGCCACCGTAGATTCGTGGATGGAGATGGGTTAGCTGAGATGCATTATGGGGTGCAATCTGGAACCTCACCAATAGATGTCCCTATATTTTACACACTGCACCCTTAACTGTACGAAATAAAGTAATTGAAAATGAGATAACTAATACTGTACCACTGAAGATCATGCACACATGTCTCCTTGTGTTCCAGGTTATCCTCTGATGTCTAAGGCTTTGAATGCTACCGGCAGACCTATAGCCTTCTCATGTAGTTGGCCTGCCTATCAGGGAGGACTTCCACCGAATGTGAGTGTCATCATGACATCATTGTCTGGGTTGATCGAGTCCTTCTGAATTTGTTCATGGCAACGTCTGCAGTGAAACGATGATCTTTCACTTGACTGTCATATAGAAGTAGACTTGTTCATCCTTACAGCACACCACGGTAGTTCTCTCCACATCCCTTGTTGCTATGACGCCAACCTTCATCTGTCTTGACCAGCTGACAAAACTCATGTCCCCAGTGAAGGGTCATCAACTCTCACAACTCAGCTCAGCAAGAGTCTGACTGTTGTTTTTTGTTTATTTTTAGATCTTGGTCATTTTAATGCTGGAGAATCTGTTAACCAAATTAATGAGTGGTGGATTTCTGTAATTGGATGAGTGGATCTTAGGTTATGAGAAGAACAAGCAGAACTAGCATAATCATGGCCCGTGTTAACTTTCTCACATTCTGTTTCTTCCAAAAAGCATTGGGACATACACTGCTTACGAAAATTATGGGGGCACTTAAATCATAGATCTAATCTTGAAAGACCTAAAAGGGAGAAGAAAAAAAAAAGATTAAAGAAATATTCAGATGGAAAATGTTTATTTATGTTAAGTACATTGTGTAATTTGTTTAGAAAAAAATGACGCAAGAATAGTCAATGCAAACCAAAATCATTAACCCATTGAGGGCTGGATTCAAACTCAAATCCAAAATTAAAATGAAAAAAATAACTCACAGGCTGATCCAACTAGTGTGAACAGCTCATGAGGAGTTCCAGTAGTTTGTTTAAAGTGCAAATGGCATCCTGGGGGATCTCCTCCCAGCTCTATATCAGGGCGTCAGTGAGCTGCTGGAGATCTGATGGATGGTGTCTCAGGCAGCATAAAGTTCACCACGGCGTCTCCAGACTCTTTCATGCCTGTCACATGAGCTCAGTGTGAACCTGCTGTCATCTTTGAAGAGAACAGCACGGTAATGGGCTGTGAGCACGGAACCCATTACAGGACTTTGATCCCTCACGGAGGTTATTTCTGAGAGTATGTTCAGAAGCATGGCACCAGCAGCCGCTGGAGGTAATTTTGTAGGGATCTGGCAGTGCTCCTCCTGTTCCTTCTCACACAAAGGAACAGATACTGACCTGCTTCTGGGATGTTGTCCTTCTACGGTCCTATCCAGCTCCACTGGTCTGGCCCATCTCCTGGTATGTCCTCCACTTCCTCTCTTGGGTCTGTGCTGGAAAACACAGCAAACCTTGCAGCGACACGTGTGCATGTTCCATCCTGGAGGAGCTGGACTACCTGTGCAAACTGAATGGGCTGCAGGTACCACATCATGCTACCAGCAGTGACAAGGACACTAATAAAATGCAAAACTAGAGGAGAATCAGTCAGGAATGATGTGAAGAAAGAAATGATCTGTTTCCACTACCCGCAGAACCACAACCTTCTTAGGGGTTATCTTGCTGTTGGCTCTCCTGTCCACCTGTTGTCGCTTTCATTTGCAACAGGGCAGGTGAAACTGATTCACAACCACATCCAGTTCCTAACTGGGCAGATCCAGATCCAAGAGCATTAACTGACTATGTGTTCTATTTGGATGATAAAGTTCTCCCTTACTTTCTATGAGCCATGAATTAGGCAGTTGATAAAAGTTGATAGAAGTAGTAAAAATGGACACGCGTAAAATCTGAAAGACCGGATTCTGATGGGTAAACCACTTGGTCAGATGTTCCTGGTCTGCAGTAGTTAGAACATACCCAAGTGGTCTAAAGAACAAAAACTTGTGACCTGGCTACAAAGGCTCAATGGTGCGCATGGGGAGTTAGTTGATTGGTTTGGTTGAAATAATAGGACGCAAATGCAAACAAGCCAAAAAAAACTAATTTAACAAAAACAAGGTTTATTGGAAATCCTCTGGAACATCAAACTGTGTGTCTGTGTATATGTATAGATATAAAGAAACTAGATTTACATCATTGGCAAAAAATGATCTCAATGAAAAAACAAAGGCAAAACAGATGAACATTCAAATCAATGGAAAATACAAAATAATGAACCACCAAGGAAAGCAAAACTTAGACATGCAACTCAGCAGTGAAACAAGAGGGAGCAGCACGGAGACAAGTAGGCGGTTCTCTTATGGAGATAAAACTGACAAACCGACACAGAGGGAGAGCAGGACACTGGTTTATATGAACAGATTAACAAGATAATGACAGACAGCTTGGCGAAAATCACAGCGGGAAACACAGGTGAGACCGGTAGATTAGTGCGGAGGAAGAGTTAAAGCTAAAGAGAAAAACATACAATCATAAAGGACATAAAACCAGAGATCCACGGACATGAGGGGAAAGAAAAGGTGCACGGAAGAAAGAAGAAGAAACAAAAAAAACTAAACATGGGGAAGAAAGGGGCAAAATACATCACAAACGCAGCATTGACAAGAAATGTAATACGAGATATGATGTGGGGAATACTTTCAAAATAAAACAGGGAACAGTAATACCAAACTGTGGATGATGAGAGCTGTTCTTGTAGGAAAACAAAAAACGACCCCGTATTGAGCAGGTGGTTTTAATGTTATGGCTGAAGAGTGTAAATCTGATACTGGATGTCTGCTGGTATTATTGATTTATTCTTTGTGGCTAAAACTTGAAATCGTTGTTGGCAACTGGCAATAACGTTACAATATTGAGGACTACTCACAGGTGTTTTGTCAGCCAATCAGAACACAGTGTCACAATATTATGATGGCTGAGGAGTCTGGCGGTGAACAATTACTTTGTCTCACGGCCTGACCCTGCCACTGCTAAATCAAGTTGTTGATTGGTTAGTGATTGGATCAAAGTGGTACGAGAGACAGGACTCAATCAAGGGAATCCCTTCATTGGAGCTATGCTAAAGTAAACTCTTAAAACCAAACTTGTGCAGATGAACGTGGCGCTAATTATTTTGGCTAATGTTTCTGTAATTTTTGTAGTAGCACTTCTAATTTCCCTTTCACTGCTCCTATTAGGTGGACTATTCTCTGCTCGGGGAAATTTGCAACTTATGGAGGAATTACGATGACATCCAGGACTCATGGGCCAGTGTGCAAAGCATCATTGATTGGTTCTCCGTCAACCAGGATGTTCTGCAGCCGGCTGCAGGGCCTGGACGATGGAATGATCCAGACATGGTACGACTGGATTTGTCTCCATTATAGATCGTCAACCAGGTTGGCGATCAATTAAATGACATTGTAGTTGTAATTGAACTGGGATGCTTATAGAATTGTGTTTGCTGTAGTTCATTTATTTAAGTGGATTTTCTTCATTGATGGTTTTCTTTATTCAAAATCCAAGGATCCTTCAGTGGTCCAAAATAATAATAATAAATAAGGACTTTATATATGTGGCAGTTTTCGAACAAAGTTATAAAGTGCTTCACATGACAATATAAAATAGATTGACAAATAGCGATAAAAATTTGTACGGCAAAGGGAAAAATAATTAAGCATGTTAAAAAGTTAAAAGTAGAAAATTAAAAAGGCATTAGATTACAAAACCGAACCTGACCACGGTCCCAGGAAAAGTGCACTTATAAAAATGTGCTTTTAAAAGAGATTTGAAAGTCAATTGAGGCAGGCTAATGGAACCTGGGCTGAGTACTTCAGCTTAGGACCTGGCATGTATGGAGTTAGGAGATGGGGAATGTGTTTGGAAGAGAGACCAGGGTGGGTCGCTAAAGTTATCAATAAATCTTAAAATCAAATCTAAATGTGATTGGAAGCTAATGAATGGAGGCAAATAAAATGCAGGAGTAACATGGTCTCATTTCAGTTTTTTTTAAATGTGAGGATGCTGCATTTTGTACAAAATGTAGTTTAAATCGTTTGGTGTTCACAATTCGGGGTAACCTTACGGGATAGGTAGCCCAGGTGATGTATGTGTGTGGAGGGGGGGCATTAGCTGTTCAAGGGCCAATAATGATTACCTCAGTCTTACTAATATGCAGCTGCAGGAAGTTCTGAGCCATACAATATTTGAGTTTGTGAATGTAATTATTGAGGGAATTCATTTGATAAAAATCATTGGAGTTAAAAGAGAGGTATAACTGAGTGGCATCTGCATATGAGTGGAAACTGATCTTGTGCTTACAAATGACTTGCCTCAGTGGTAACATGTAGATGGAGAATGAGTGGTCAGGGGACCGGCCAATTGGCCAACACCCCCGAAAAAAGAAAGTCAACACTGTGCTTTAAATCGTTGCTTTTCTTGCTAAATGATCTTATTCCAAACAATGGTAATGAAATATTTTTCAGCTTGGATTCAAACTAAATTCCATAAGACACAGAAACAGATGTTTGTTGTACATCAGTCAGAAAACCATAACATGGTTTCATTAAAAAACACTTGGTGGAAGATGTGACTAATTCCACAGGTAATTGGTCACTGTGTGGTGAAAATGTCAAAGGTCTCTGAATGCTCTATTCTGTGGCTTACTGTATATTAACTGCATTAATACACTGTGAGTCATTGAAAGAATGACTTACTCATATCTCTATGATGACTCTACATACTTTTTCTAAAAGAACTCTTCATACTTCTCCTCAGCTCATCATTGGAAACTTTGGTCTCAGTGTGGACCAGGCTCGCACTCAAATGGCTCTTTGGGCTATAATGGCTGCGCCTCTCATCATGTCAAACGACCTACGGAACCTGGACAATGGTGCCAGGGCCATCCTGCAAAACAAAGTGGCCATTGCCATCAATCAGGATCCCATGGGAATCCAGGGAAGACGGCTGTTCCAGGTCAGTTTACTATAATGAAAAACAGGGACAGGAAATAATGTATGGCGATGAACACAATAAGACACCACTGTGTATGTGTTGTTTTGTGTTTTTGCACAGGACAAGAGTCGTATCGAGATTTACTGGAGGCCTCTCTCTCAATCGGCCAGTGCCCTTGTGTTCTTGAGTCGACGAACAGACATGCCGTACCCCTACAACACCTCTCTGGCGAAACTCAACTATGATGCTGGCAACTATGAGGTCTGTATACCCTCCCTAGGTTCTATCTAATGGCCAACACAAAGCAGCCCACACAAAAATCTGATTTCTAGACCGACCCCAGCTTTGAGTGGTCGAGGAGACTAGGAACGCATTATATAAGCACCGTCCATTTACCATTTAGCATTTACTCTTGGCTAATGTTGTGTTAATAGTGGATTAAAATGTGCCCATCTGTCCGCTCATCGTGCGTTGAACTAATGCTAAGTTCAAACCCATAATCGTTCACACAATGGGTACAGTACAAAAACATGGTTAAACTAGACCTATGATGTCGACCCTGACAGCAAGGGCACATACCGGAAAAGCTCTCAATCCCCTGAGTTGTATAAGTAATCCCCCTGATTGAACTCCTCAATGAAATGGAATGTGAAGTTTTGACTATAAAAAGTGTGTTTTGTAAAGAAAACCCCCCATGTGAGTAAAATAACAAATCTTAGAGTAAAATATGATTTTCAGAATAGAGCCCCCTTGGACGAATCATATGCACCAATGTTGGACAAAAACAGACCAACAATTAGGATGTTATGGCTGAAAGACAGTGTTATTCCTAAATCAGCTCCCCCTAGTGAGTAAAATATAATATATATACAAGATAGATATCTTTGAGTCCATTCATATGTTCCAAAATTGTCATAAATTGGACAAAAAAGTTTTGAAATTATGGGCCGAAAACTTTTAAAGCTCCCCCTAGTGTAGGAAATATCAAACTGAACTTTCCCAACATCAACCAAGTTCTTCCCCTCACTAAGGTGTATGTTCATACAAAATTGGGCCATTATCCATAAAACATTTTTTGGAAAACAGTGTTTTTTGTTAATAGATGTTCCCTCTAGTGAGTAAAATATGAACTATCAGAATAGAATACGATATTTACAAGATAGATTTCTTTGAGTTGATATTAATTAATATTCATCAAATTTCGACAATTTGGACCCGACTTTTATGGAATATGGTTGAAATCATTAAATCTCATTTGACACTTTCCAGCCTTGATTTTCCTTTCCTTTTCTCTTGCTCCTAGGCATATGATGTGTTTTCTGGCTTGACAGTGACAGGATTGAATGCCACCACAGACATTACATTCTCCATCAATCCATCCGGCGTGGTCATGTGGTTAGTCTACCCATCCAAGCACCAAGAGGCCTCATGAGTCACATTCCAGAATCAAACCTGAGCATCAAACTGTTAGGATCAAACAGTTTAATATAGATTTTAATGTTAAATAACTCAGTGAAACTAACTTTATCTTATTGTTGGGAAGATTGAGATTTTTAATGTATGTGTCATTGGAATACCATTTAAGATTCTTAAATTCTATGTTCTTTTTAATCGTCTAAACAAACAGAACATTCACTATTGTTCTAGTGATGTTTGTCCCAGGAGGCAGCTTATTTTGTCTTTTTTTTTAAATATTGTAAATTCTCCTAGTTCCAGTTGCAATTGGAATGTGGACAATGTCTTCCTGGTTAAATAAGAAAAAAATAAAAAGTCAACACATAAATCTTTGGGGGTTTTGTTGGAAACAGAAAAATGTATTAATTTCTCACTTTATTTTTTGCATCTAAGATGAAATGATCTGACAGGTATCAGCCCCTGAACAGTGAAGGATGTCCTCCTCTGTTCTCAACTTCACACAGACTATCTTTCCCTTTGATTGTCCTGTAGACATCACTGTTGAAGCATATTCAGAATCTCAATAACGGATTTAAAAAAAAAGATTTTATAAATAGCACTGAGATTTGTTAAACGTTTATTCCAATCAGTATTTTTTAATCTCCCTCTTAACTCTTAAAGACAGGAGGACCAGCCTCCCCTGCTACTATAGCTCCATTGTACATTCTCCAATCTGCCCCAAACGTCTTTTTACTTCTAACGTAGTTACCTCAATGGTTCTCCTACTTTTACTAATATTTCAATGACTAGTAAGTCCAAAATAATAATAATTCTTACTGTATTTATCACATATTACACATGTATTATTATTATTATTATGTACATACATACAGTACAACATTGTTAAATTTATTTTCTGAATATGACCCATTCCTGGGTGAGCATTAGGTAGCTGTGAAGCGCCTGGGAATCTGGGGTTTTAATCAAGGACCCACAGCATGTCGTACTAGCGGCTGGGCTTGAAACCTGAACTACTGGTTGTGTGACAACCACTCACACACTGAGCGAGCCCAATCAGAATCACTGAATGCTATCAGATAAAGTTTTCCTCACTTTCCTTGAAACTTGATTCATTATCACCTTTGTCCCTCAGTACTACTGTCTCAAAACATGTTTAGCAGGTAGGAGTCCTCTGTTTTGGGTGTGCCAGTGTTTGGGTTACCTTACTTAAAATCCACCTGATAACTGGCCTGGTGCAAATCTTGTTATAGATGAAACTGTCTATTGAGACTGTCAAGACATTGTGTTGCATAAGACAGGACAAACTACTTTCAACCCCAAAACATATAAATTAAATTAGATTGATCATAAAACATTCATTATGCAAATATACAGTATATATACTGCATACTATATATTTACACTCAAATTGACATTTATAATATTGCATAATATATATGTCATAACATAATATTTTATTTTATTTCATAATGCATCATAAAAATGATGTTTATCAGTGTTTAAATGCTGATTTTTAGTTATTTTTAACAAACTATATTGGAAAATAAAGTTTTTGAAAAAAACTAGTATTAACCAGAGCTACCTTAAGCTAATTAGCACGTTCCTGGCGGCGGTTACGCTACGCAGTTTGCGTAAAAGACGTGAGGAATTTCCGTTGACGTCACTTCATATGTCATACTAGGGCTGCAGCTGTCTGAGAGCAACAATAACAAGACGTAACAGCAACTTCTTCTCGGCGTTCTCGGCAGTGACAGTGCCCAATAACGACGGAAGTCACACTATGCGGCTTACGAGGTAACTCTGGCAGCTGTTGGTTCGGTGTCTAAGGTGAACAGCAGGTTATATTCGCGGCCACTTCCGCGAACCAAGCACCGAGACTCGGCTGCGGAGAGAACAGGGCAATCGGGGCTGGATCTGGGTCAGTGGGCCTGTCGGCGGTGGTGAGCCTGTCATCACTTCATATAAATACATAGCGAGGACCGTATAAACCGTGGTAGCATGCAAGCTAACGGGGCTCCTCAGGACCGGGACTCAGAGCTGCCCTGTCGAAACGGTGCGCAGAACGGTGAGTCGTCCTCCACTGGGTCAGCTCACTCCAACGGAGTCGACGTGAGCAGCAACAACAACAACGGAGTCTCTCCGCAGCCCACGTCCAACAACAGCAACAACTCTACTGACGGCGTGAAGAAGAAGAAGCGGCTGTCTCAGTGTGAGGAGGACGTCATCAGGCTCATTGGACAACATTTACACGATCTAGGTCTCAAGTAAGTAAACCACTTCACCATCATCATCATCATCATCATCATCATATGGCCATCAGCTGTCAGATGAGCTCATCACATCTTGTAGTGAATGCACCAAAACATCCACAAGCTCTCCAAAAGTTATGTCAGCAATAAGCTTAGGTGATGAAAATAATAATGATATCAGGCAATTTCTGGACATGCACGGATCTGCGGGTTTATCTGGAGCTGTTATCTGTGACCTACAACTTTTCAGAGCTGGTCAGCATTTCAAAACAGAGTCATCTGAGGACGACGAACCCCCCCCCCCCCAAAAAAAAACAATGGACTATGCTTCAGTATCTGACTTATCCACCATTTCTTTAGCGAGCCAAGACTAGTGGATATTGATTTGGGTATACACTGATCAGCCATAACATTAAAGCCACGTGCTTTCACCTGTCCCCTATTGCCCGCCTAAGCAAATGTGTGATGTCACAGAACCAGCATGAAATTATTCTGCAATTTTAGCTATAGCAATGACCCTGTTGTCATTTGGCAGGTCCTTAAGTACGAACCACTGCAGATCGGGAGGACTGGAGATTCTCTTACCCAGTCGTTTAGCCCTTGTCCAAAAATCTCTGCTCATTATGTTTTCCATTCTTCCCCCTACCAACCGATCAACTACAGGATAAAATGTTCGCTTAATACGCAATATATCACACGTAGAAAAAAGTGCCATTGTAATGAGATATTTAGTGTCCTTCTAACCTCACCTGCCAGTGGTTACAATATTATGGCTCATCTGTGAAGGTTTTTTGAAGCTTTAATGCATAGTTATAGTAGAAAGGCTCTTGATGGACTGACCACCATTGAGGCCTCACAAAAACAAGTCTCCTTGAAAAAAGAAAAATTTCTTTTATTTTTTTCCTGTTTCCAACACATAAACTTGTGGACAGAATGTTCACTGGCTGCCTCATACATAGTTAATGAGTTGCCGCATACATGGTTTTTTCAGTTTGTTTGTTTTTAAGGCAATCTCAATACTGGTCATATTCTCTAGAACATATCTCGCAAACAATACACCCTAGCTTCACAAAACTTCACACAAAAAAAGAACCATGATAAGTTATTGTGCTTTTTAACATTTTGATTTTTAACAGATTTCTTTTTTTTTTGGTTCTATGCAATAGACGGATGAGCTATAACATTATAATCACTGACAGGGGAAGTCAGAATAACATTGATTATCTTGTTACCATGGTTCCTGTCAGTCAATGGGATATATTTGGCAGAAAGTGAATATTTTGTCCTGAAGTTGATCTGGAAGCAGGAAAAATGGACAAGTGTAAAGATATGAGAGACTATGACAAAAGCCAAATTGTGATGACCAGACAACTGGGTCAGAGCCTCTCCTGAACTGTGGCTCTTGTTGGGTTATCCGTTCTGCAGAGATTAGTACTTTTACCAAAGAGGTCTAGGGAAGGTCAACCAAGGAACATGTTTCAAGGTCATAGCTACTGTAGCGGTTGTTGTTGAAAAAGTTGATGCGGGTTCTGATTGGAAGGTGTCAAGACACACAGTGACATCCCTGAGCTTTGTTTTGGCAAAATGGTGTTTTACACAAAATGAGGTGGTTTTAATGTTATGGCTGATCAGTGTATATCCAAATTATTATCCACTGCTTTTGGGTGGTTAGTTATGTCCGGATGACTCTTAAATTTTTCTAATAAATATGTTCATTGCAGAAAAGTCTTATTTATTTATCTGACACGGTGTGTTTACATTGCGACAGACACACACAGGTGTTATTACTGTATAATTATGCATATTTTTCACTGTGGATTGTGTTGAACCACACACCCATTTATATATAAAACTGACATTTTAATCCCTATTCAGCAAATACCATATTTCTTCATTGATGTGGCTGGGCTGAAGAGACTTCGGCGTCAATGTCTTTTAAAGTTTTCTGATTACTTGTATTTTAAATGGACTGTACTTATATGGCTTTGCCAGTTCAACTTGACCTCTCAAAGCAGTTTACAGCATGAGGCAGCATCCCCTCATTCACGCAGAGGTGGCAGAGGCTGCCGTGCAGTCAGTCACCAAAGCAGGAGTTATAACCACTCATCAAAGCAGGAGTTATAACCACTCACCTCCATTCATCCATCAAACACCAATGGATGAATCTATCCAGAGTAAATAGGGGTTCCAGGACACTTTGACGTGGTCTGCAGGGGCCTGCAGATAAGTTGACGAATGCCACCATCACAAATGATTAATTAACAATTATCAAAATTATTTTTCAAACAAGCTGAGATCGTTCTGTCGAATAGATACCGGACACACCTTGAACATGACCCTCCCTGGAACTGGGAGACACCAGGACTACTGGTTTAAGGGCCGTAAAAGGATTTGTGAGGAGTGTCGGGTTGAAATGTGTCCTCTCTTCTACTCATAGGTTATTTTAAGTTAAGGCTCGCCTGAATTACATACCCAAATTCAAGTTAAAATAGCTCCACTACAAGCTGGTGTATTTGCGTAAACTTGGTGTCTATAGACAGGTAAGACATAGAATAATTTATATTCAGTGCCAGTAGCATTGATCCTGTTACTAATTGTGAGTAATTTGTGATTAAGCACAAAAAATACCAATATTTCTATGCTTGCCTGATTTAGTCTTCGTAGATAATAAGGCTCTAACATGACATCACAGTAGCGCCACGAAAGAAAACAATGGATTTGCTCAGAAACTCTTTGATAACTACTTCATCAAATGAAATACCACTAAGCACATGTTATTCCACACAGTTTATGTGGGACCAGGAGGACTCTCAGTTTGGCACAGTTGGATAACCACTCTACCCAAAATGTGCCAAAAATAGGATGACCTCAGAGGGGAATTGTTTGGCTACAAAATACCACCTTTGTCCACTAGGGGTAGAAACAAACGTTTTTATCAAAATATAAAACTATCCAATGTTAGATGGTGTGGGCTTATTGTTTTAAACTGTGCATTCTGTGTTTCTTTTTAGCATAAAGTGAGCAGTGATTCCCACAATGGTCTCTTGTATATATAAGATATAACCCTGTTGTCTTTTTGCTTTCCACACAATTATATTTGTGTGTGAGAGAGACAAGTTGTAAACTGTCAGATGAAGCCAAACCATTTTAACTTCTGTGCTCAGCAGAAACCTGCACCTGCTGCAGTTACTATGTGTGTACTGTGTGAATGTCAGCGATGGATGAAGCATTCAGATCTTTCACTTCTTGAAAATTATTAACACCTCACTGTGAAAATACTCCATTACAACTAAAAGTCATGCATTCAAAACCTTTACATAAAAACCATCAAAGTATTATAAGCAAAATGTACTCAAAGTATCAAAGTATACGGTTTTATGATGCTATTTTGATGTGCAGGCTTGTTGTAAAGATTTTAAACGTCATGCTGTGGGAATCTAGAAAATTATCCACGTCATGTCAAAACCAAGACTGTTTTATAATAGTTTATTTTGTATCAGAAGTAGGAGAGATTCCTCAAGCTACTAAAAAACACTTAATCCTTAATCATTCCTTTATCACAATCATTGAATCAACAACTTTTATGGTTTCACATTTTTCGATGAATTAAACTTGTAAACATGTAGTTACAAGTATATAGTGACAAATGGAATAGGTTATAAAGTGCAATGATGTAGTGGAGTGGAGCTATAAAGAAAGGAAATTGTATTGAATCATGTCAAGTAACAAAAACTCAAATTTGTACTTATGTAAAGCGTTTTTTTTCACTGCGCTTATAAATCAAGCTAGAATTCCTGACCCATTTGCTGCCGAGTAATACGTGTCATTTATCAGCAGGGTGACCATGTTGAAATGATGAAGAGTGCTGAAGCTGCTCAGGGACTGATGTTTATTCTCCTGTCTACACTGTTGACAGTCAGACGGTGGACCTCCTGATGCAGGAGTCCGGCTGCAGGCTGGAGCACCCCTCTGCCACCAAGTTCCGCAATCATGTCATGGAAGGGGAGTGGGACAAGGTGCAACCGCGTTATCCCATATCTGCTCTCTTCTGTCTCTTCCAGTGGTTATTGGTGCACTGTGTCTACATCAAGTAGAATGAATTGGTTGATGTAATTAACCAAACACCATTGTTTCTGTTAATTCAGTGTTTTTCTGAGTGATAGATTTCAAAACTGTTTTTTTTCTTTCGCCCCTGTCCTTATTCAGGCTGAGAGTGATCTGAATGAGCTGAAGGCACTGATGCATTCTCCGAGTGCCATACTGGTGAGTAATGGCAATGCCCGTGTTCCGTCTCCAAAGCCTCCCTCACCAAACTCTTAAAGAACGCCCCGACTTTTCAAACGCCCTACGGAGATACAGTAGATCATCATTGCCAAAAAACTGACCAGGACCCACCTGTGGGTTGCAGATGTTTTTATTTGGGTCACTAAATAAATTTGCTGAGGTATTTCAGAGGTATTCAGATTTATCCGTACAGTACCCTTTGAGTCACACGAGGGTCTCTGCCACACTGTCGCCACAGGGAGACAAAAATAAGAATAAAATGTTTGTATTTTGAGGAAGAAAGGAGCCGGTTGTCTTCTAAATGTGTTTATGCCTGGTTTATAAAATACACAGTGTCTACTCTTTTTTACTGAACAGAAATAAGGCAAGGCCCTTTTATTTATATAGTGATAATAATAATATTGAAGTAATGATACAATTAAAGAAATTCTTCTAAGTTATATTTACTATTGGATTTAATCAAAATAATTCATTGCAATTCAGGAACTGGTGAAATAAGATCTGATCAGATATGTTTTTGAATCATTATCAGGTAAAGTATGAAGTGCAGGACAGGCAGGTTTTTAATTGTGATGTAAAATGTTGACAGAGTAGGCGGGGCTTGTCTGGTATCTGGATGGAGATAACTACATTTTAGAGATGCATAGTGGAGAAGAATCTGCTTCACCCTGTTTAGATTTGATTTTCAGGACGACCGGTAGGCTGCAGACAGATGTTCTGAGGGTTCTGGAATTTTCAAACAAGTCAAAAATGGGTTTTGGTCCAGAGCCACAGTGGGATTTAAAACAAAGAACTTCAATCTAGTGTAAAGATTTTTAAAATGGGTTCAAAAGGTCAAATACATTTTCATTTTTGACAGGAATCTGTTTTTTGGAAAGCCAGTAAACACATTTACTCTGCTTCAATGCCTCATCATTTCACTTCCTTTATCCTCCGTTCATTTTTCAAATGTATGTATGCTTTCAAGAACATATCTTCATAAAACAAAGTTAGGATTTGTGAAAGATATTTCCATAAAATGGCTAGTTTACCCATTCAAAATAGTAGGCTCGTGTGGAAGATAGTCAAGGACATGAATTAGAACAGACTGTCACAATTTGTAAACCTATCGTGAATCGAGACATGAAGGTTTGGCGTTTTTAAAAACAAAAACCTTTTGGGAAACACTGCAGTAGATTTCTCACGGGAAGAAGAAGAAGATCATCTGGTTTTAAGATGATCGACTCCCCACAGACGACCCAACATGATCTTACAGCTGAGCGTCCGATGAAACGGAGATCTTAACCCAACCCAAACAACAAATTAAGCACGTCTCAAAGAGTGACTCAGGCACCGCTATAAGTCACCTGTGACGCTGTAAAAACTACAGCCGACAGGACCTATCAGCCATAACTTTATAACCAGTAACAGGAGAAGTGGATAGCGTTGGTTATCTGGTTACCTGTCAGTGGGGGGAATATGTTAGGCAGCAAAAAAATCTTATCCTGAAGTTGATGTTGGAAGCAGGAAAAATGGTCAAGCCAAAGGATGTGATTGACTTTAAAAAGGGGCAATTTTTGATGAACCGGAGACAAGAGACATCTGTGTCCACGGATCGCTGAATCACGTGGGGAGGTCTCGGAACACACAGTGAAGTCACAGAGAAAAGGGAATCCTGCGCAATATTGGGGAAGTGGTTTTAATATTATGGCTGATCAGTGTGTATTACAGTTGTCTCAGTTCAGGGGCTGAGTCCATTTCACCAGCTCTTGCTCTTTGTTATCCATGCATCATGAAGCGTGTTACCTGTTGCTTAGCAACATTGGCATCTGAAATTGATAAGCGGATGAGTAATCGTAGTTTTCAAGTGTTCCTGGTGAAATCTGTGACTACTGACATGTTAGTAGTGGAATCCGTTGTAAATAAAACTGCTGTAGTCATTGAAGCAGTAGCCATAATAACGGAAATGGAGGCCGAAATTTTAATTAAATTCTACTTGTGTGTGTCTTTATCTTATCATTACAAAAACATTCCTATGCTTCAGTCTTGCTCCTCAGCCCCTGGAAAAGAATGTTACATTTGTGGGTTCAAGTGTTAAAAACGGAAACCAGAAAATATACAAACTGTTGTTATGACAACACAGCATTTCCACACCTCTCTTTCTCACCTCTCAGACAGTTTGAGTCGTTCAGTTGCGGTATGTCAGATGGTCATGTGGTTGTGAGAATATTCAGCTACTGAAAAGATTGATTATAAATGAAACCCTCTTCCCTGCTGACTGTCGTTTTTCATTCACTCAATCTTTATTTATATTTGCGCCAATTCACATCAACAGTTGTTTCAAGGTGCTTTACAGAAAAAGCAGGTCTGGACCAAATACTATGTAATTATATTTTATCTTCTCTTCCCTTATTTGTCTTTCTTATGCACTGTACCTTTTTATGATAAACAATCGGCGTTATGTCTTGATATGATGACTCTAGTCCTTTGTTAGTCGTGGCCCTCTTGTGTTTCTGTCCAGCGGATGAAGTTTCTGCTGCTGCAGCAGAAGTACCTGGAGTACCTGGAGGACGGGAAGGTGTTAGAGGCCCTGCAGGTCCTGAGAGCCGAGCTCACTCCGCTCAAATACAACACAGAGCGGATCCACATCCTGAGCGGGTCAGTTCACCAGCACGAGCACTGGACCCTGAGATACTGTCATTCATGATTTTATTCTTTTCTGTGTTATAGTAGAAAGTGTCCAGTCACTGGTAGACATGTTTTTTGCAGCCTCTCTTGAGTTGGCCGACTGCCAGGTGGACACGTCTTTGATGACGAGGTTCTTCTTCAGGCTTTCCAAATGAAACAGAATGTAAAACAACCTATTACATTCTTAACATAAAGAAAACATTTGTTTCTTTAAAACTAGAAGTGCAGGGAGGGGGGTCCGGGGGCCGATGTGATTGTCAATCGGCCCTGCAGCCTCGCTGACGCCGGTTCGGTTCCGGTCACATTTATGCACCGTACCCGCACACAAAGCATGAGCTACCATTGCTACACCATGGCTACAACCCTCTCACAAGTCAACCAGAAAACATAACACTAGAAAACATAAAGCTCGCAATTTGTAACACCAGTAAGGACGAGATAAGCTGTGGCGGAACAACCCCGAAACGTTCAGTACAACAAACTTATGTAGACGCTTCAAATTTAATCCCCAAGAGGAACATACCAAGCTTCAACCAGCTAACTTTAGCAGAGTGGCTGAAGCTAGTGATATTCTAGAGCCAGCCAGGAGCCGGCTGTATCTATCTATATTTACGACCCTTACAAAGTTTTATTTTCACTTTGAACGAAGCGTAAATTAATGTCACTTAAAATACGAGAGCTCAGTTAACCGGAGTCATATTCCTTGTATGCATATACATGGCCAATAAAGCTGACTCTGATTCTGAATACACTACTCCTTATGGTTCTAAAACTTTAAAGAAATAAAATGAATCGGCCATAATCACTATCGGCCCAAGGCACCAATGGAACAATGGCTGCTAATGGCCGTGAATGGTTACTGCTCCTGATGAGCACGTGGTGCCTTGCATGGCAGCCTCTATCATCACTGTGTGAATGTTTGTATGAATGGGTAAATGCTGACTCCAGTTGTAAAAGCGCTTTGAGTTTGAGCAGTCCCCAAACACTAGAATCAACCAGTGGGTCTCAATTCTTGAACGACAGACAGCAGCTTAACTTCTTCAATTAACTAAATCTCCTAAAACATGGACATGTCTAGTGTTAAATACTGTTCTGTGCTCTTCTGCATATCCAAAAAAGACCCGTACACAGTCCAGGTTCATAGAGTGAAATAGTCTGGAATGAACTTGTCATAAGAGGTGGCAAGTTCGCAATTTGTCTGTCTCCTTTTAAAAACAGGAAAAACTGCACCGATAACTTTAGACCATGTCTTTGTGGGTCAAAAGTTGAATCCACAATGCACCTCATTCAAAGACCAACTTGGCAAAGGGAGCACCGTTGAGTGGCGGTACATTGAGGAACGCCATAGCCACTGTCCCTGCAAATCCATGCAAACATTTAGTCAATTGTTAGAAACTAGCAATGACACTTGCCTGCAGAAAAGAGAGTCCAATGAGGAATGATTGGAGGAATGTCTTCAAATTGTGCAGAATGCTCTGCTTAGACTCAAGGATATATTGACTAATTTTGCAGTCAGAGGCCATCGTGACCTTAAACAGCAAGGATTTGGCCATGACTCAAGAATTTATGAACTAATGAAGAGAAAATCGACCACAAAATGGAACACAAATTGCCAACAGGAGAAATTGTGAAGTAAAGACGTTTTTAATCAGAATGTCAAAGGTCAATTTGACCACCGTTATTCAAGACCACAGTTCAGGAATGATTTAACGACCATATCTCACACTTGGTTGGACACGGATCTGATGAGTCTAATGTTTGGTGTTGATTTTGAAGCATCCAGATTTCAGCAGTGGTAGCTTCTTTATCTTTGTCTTTCAGAATCGATAAAGTGTCAATGTATACGAGTACTTGTATTAAATTAATTCAAAGTTCTAGTTTATGTAATGGTGAAGGAGGAGAATGTTTTCCTCCTCCCACGGACAAATTGAGGAGGAGGGTATAGAGATAGAATCTGTCCTTCATGTTTGGTTTCTGAGCACAAGTCTGTAAAGGTTTTATATATTTTAACAAATCCTCCTAGGAATTTCATTTTATTATTTCTGTTGCCATGGTTTCAAGTTGGACTTACGTTTGCTGTGGGGGATTGTTCAGTTGCTGGAAAAAATCCCAAATACTGTTCAAAAGAAACTTTTATCATTTGTATTTTTTCTTCTATGGTTACATGGATGGTAACTGAGAGTAGGATTGATCTCTTTTTACATAAAAGATTCTATTTTATTAATCCCGATTCTATTATTTGAAGTTCAATTGTTGGTATGATAAACACACATAACATTTAAGATTTAAAACAAACTCTGTTTCCTTTCAGTGAAATGCATCTGTTTCAGTGGATCCAAAGTATTTCATGCTCGCTGTAAATGGAGTGTGAGTTTTGCAGTGGCTTAGAGAATGTTGTCATGTGTTTACCAGGTACCTGATGTGCAGTCACGCAGAGGACCTGCGAAACAAAGCAGAGTGGGAAGGCAAAGGCACGGCGTCCCGGACGAAGCTGCTGGACAAGCTGCAGAGTGAGTGGCGTCTGACCCAGAGCCCAAACTTCTTTTCCTTTACATACTTAACAGCAGTCGGACTTTAAAGCAGTGAGGAATGGGAAAGTCACTCCTCCTGTACACTCTGAAATCCTGCAGGTGCTTCTTTCAGGACTCTCTTGGATTTTTCTTAACACATACAGGGTTCAAAACCAGAACACTTAGAATGCTGGCCATATTCAACTCTCTATACAGAATTTCCCCCATAACTTAACAGAATCATGTCATTGGTCATCTTTGTTGTGGACCAATTCTTGTGTGTGTTTGTGTTTGTGTGCGTGTTTGTGTGTGTGTGCGTGTGCGTACGTGTGCGTGTGTAGCATATCTTCCTCCCTCAGTGATGCTGCCCCCCCGCCGCCTGCAGACTCTACTGAAGCAAGCGATGGAGCTGCAGAGGGAGCGCTGCCTCTACCACAACACCAAGCTGGATGGTGGACTGGACTCTGCCTCGCTGCTGCTGGACCACACCTGCACCCGGTAAGTACCCACACGCACTGCACCTCTTCAAGTTTTGATTCTTATTGTAGCAGCCAAATGAGTTGGATAGAGGTCATGTGATCACAGGTGTTTGTCAGTCTCAGTTTGTGTAAAAGACATTTCAAAAAGTTAGCAGAGTTTGTTTGTAGGATTAAGCCAAGAAAGAGGAAAATCTGAATACGTGTGCCGATCAAGGATTCTGTTTTTCTGCTGTTCTGTCTGTTTGATTTGATTTTAGGGGATTTCATAAAAGTTTGTGTCAATTCAAGAATGAAGCCTATTTTATTCAACTAATATCTATGAATATGTAGGTTTTAGGAGGGATTTGGATCCATATATCTGTGAAGGCACAAGTTTAGGCCCAGGTGTTGACGGTTTTTGTCATCTTATTCTTTCACAATTTTATTTTCAATACAAATGTACATTTTTTTGTGTTTATACTTTAAATATATATGTATTATTTTTTGGAATACATCCCAAAACATTAGAATTAAATTCTTGCGCTGCGCCAGTGTCATTTACACTCAGTTCAAAATCTGCAGCTGTTACCTGTCGTGCTTCTTGAAGGGATTCTTGATAGAAAACCATTATTTTCAGTTAGGGTCCGCCTCCACTGAATCGCCTGAAGGGGCTGATCGTCTGTTACAGGCCAGTTGTGGAAGGTTTGATGAACTGTTTTAAGATATATACCAAATTATTGAGTTTTAAGGCCCTTATATTGTTGTATTACAAAACAATCTGAATAATTACTGAAAATAATATCTACATATTTAGATGTTAATTTCAATTGTTAAAAGAAAACTTATTTAAAGCTGTGTTAGTATTCAAAATTATTGTTTCCTGTGTGATTACACTACATCCTAAAAGAGAATATACTTTGATGTTTACATTTTATCTACTAGAATAAAATTGAATTTACACTGTATATAAAGGCACTCAAATAGTTAAAATCAGTCAAAAATGAACTAAACATTTTTCATTATTCATAATTAACTAGCAATTATTTTATTATTCCTTCTTTTATTTGTACTGTACCGAATATGTATTTCATTCACACGCTGCCATATTCTCGTATAAGACATCTGTCAGATTAATAAACATTGTTTTTGTCTTCAGGAAACAGTTCCCCTGCTACACTCAGCAGATTATCACTGAACACTGTAATGAAGTCTGGTTCTGCAAGTTCTCCAACGACGGCACAAAACTGGCAACTGGGTCCAAAGACACCACAGTGATCGTGTGGCACATCGACATGGTAATGATTCTCTTACCTATCTGTTCCAAAATTGGACTGGAGTCAGAATATACATAGTTTGAAGATTGGCTGGCTTGTCTGGTATACAGGAAACTCACCACCTGAAGCTGATGAAGACTCTGGAGGGTCACGCTTACGGTGTTTCATACCTGGCATGGAGCCCTGATGATACCTATCTGATAGCCTGCGGTCCTGATGACTGCTCTGAGCTGTGGCTGTGGAATCTTCAGGTAGGATACCTTTGAAGAACGGACATCTGTGTCTGTTTATCATTAACTCCCTTCCTCCTTAGCTGTTGTTGCACAATAATACCAAAGCAGAGATGCTTCTTTGTTCAGGAGTTGCTTAAACGTCTGCAGTGGTTGATGTTTTTAGATGGCATACTAGTTTTCCTCGGATAAAAAGAGTTGTGCTGTGTGAGACAGCAGTATCTAGTATCACATGGGAAGAGTGGAATAACATGGCAGCCGCACTTTTTTAAGGTCATTTACGGTCATTTACGTATTTGTCCTTTTGAAATGGTGAATCCGGTACCGTCCACATCCACAAGATGGCAGTGAAGAGTTAAATGTTTAGAGGTCAAATATGGATGAGGTGAGTCGGTCTAGTCATGGACTTTGAGCTTCAATGAGCCCTAAGACAACGAGCCTGGACCTCATGCAGTCGCCCGATTTGAAGACATTTTAGATTGATATTCTTCGTAGAGTGAGCTTCTGAATGCGTATTGTGAATTGTGGATTACTAAAAAATAAAAACAAATTTTTCAATTTGTTTGTGGTGGAATGTGTCCGTGTTTAGCAATTACCAGTTCTGTAGATTCTTTATTTATCGAAAGGGAAATTCAAGTTCTCTGCATTTGACCCGTCCTTGAGGGACCAGTGGGCAGCTCCTCTGAAGCGCCGGGGAGCATATTAGGTTACGGTTTTACCCAAGGACCCTGCAACGTGTGGACTTGCTGGGGCTCGAACCGGCTACACTCTGATCATCCGATTGGCAGACGCTCTACCGAGCTAAACGCCTGACGTAGGCGGCAGGACAGAGGCCTCTCAGCAGCCTGCATAATGGCGACCCCTAATAATGCAGCTCTTGCTCAAATATATATTTTTGCTCATCCTTAAGAACAGACGACCAACTTCTCCATGACAACCTGCTGTCCCGGCTCATCCATCAGTCACACACTGTGCACAGACTGGAGTTTAAGCTCATTCTAGCAGAGCTTAGTGGGTCTCATCTCTCTAAGTTGCAGTCCTATTACGATTGAACTGCTACAGATTTTATTTGTAGAATTGCAAAGGAGGAAAGAAGAGAGACAAGCTTACTAAGAAGACATGAATTATATTACGTAATAGACGTCATACATAGTTTTGACACAGAACACGGTACGACCCCTTAAAGCTTTGTCATAATCAGTGCAGGTCTGTTCCACTGGTGTCCCTGCTTCAGGTTGTTGGACCTATCCGTCCATGTAAGCACTGGTGTGATTTATTGATGACACTGTTAACGGTGTCATTTAATGGTGTTAAAGCCAGATGAAACATGCTTTACAAGATGCTGGGATCTTACTGTCCTCTTTCAAATCTATTTTCTATGTTTGATAGTGCATGTCTCAGAGAGCTGTAGGACACCAACAGAGCTTAAATCCCGCTTTAACGTTTGGGGCAAGTATAGTGGCATACTTCCATGACAGAATTATTATTGTTTTTAGATTTATTATACTTATGTCCACATTCCTTATGCTTCTCTGAGACTAGAACCTTTGTTGAACCCAGTCCAGGAAAATAATACAATGTACCTACGCGAGTAAAGGAGTGCTTTCATATAAGTTTTGGAGGATTCCAAGAATCAGAATTCACGTTTTCAGATTAAACTTAAACACATTATTCTAGGAGAAATGGGAATCTAAGGACATTAAGAGTGTGCTGTAAACGTTAATTTAAAATTATGCTTATGGTTATTGCAAGTACAGATTAAAAAAATGTGACATAATGGGTCAGGTAGAATTATGTCAGTGAGATTTGTGTCTGATGAGATTTTCTGTTGAACTACTCAAAAACCTTTGAATGTTTTTTCCTGACCTAACTTTATGGTCTTACTGTGACTATCTGCTCTGTTCAGACCGCACACCTTATACCGATCACTTGTGTTGTAACGGAATGAGAAGATACTAAACCTAATGAAGGAAACGGAGTGTGTATGAGAGTGTGTGTTGCCTGATTGATCTCCCTCCTCGACTGTGCTTCATAGACCGGGGAGTTGCGTACAAAGATGAGTCATTCTCACGAGGATAGCCTGACCAGTGTTGCCTGGAATCCAGATGGCAAACGCTTTGTCACCGGTGGTCAGCGAGGCCAGTTCTACCAGTGTGTGAGTATCCTTCACATCAGCACAGGACGTCTGTGTGTTGTTTTGTGCTGAGCACTTTCTGGTCAATAGGTGTTTTTTTGTTTTCAGATATAAATAACTAATAACTTTCAGTCTACTGTTAATAATATTCCTGAGTTTAATTTTTTCCCTCCCGATCCACAGGACTTGGACGGAAACCTGCTGGACTCATGGGAAGGAGTCCGCGTGCAGTGTCTGTGGTGTCTGAGTGACGGCCGGACCGTCCTGGCGTCAGACACGCATCAGCGCATCCGTGGATATAACTTTGAGGACCTGACGGACAGAAACGTGTATGTTTCCTCAACCAAATTCAAATTAGGTTCTGTATTTGACTCTGAATGACTGTGTCTGGTCCAGGGTCTGACCGTGTTGGGCGGTGGGTTTTGTGTGTATAGATATCTTAGACAATCGCTTTTTTTTTTTGTGGGGACCTTTGGTTTTAAGCATTCAGATTAATAAACGAAACAGCAGCATTACAGAACAACCACACTCACAGAGTACAAACCTCTGCCAACCCACTCTCCCCATTATGCCACTGGATCTAACAGCAGTGGTACCATGATAGCATTTATTGTGTTCTTTATTACGTGTCTAACCATCCCGCCAGTTTTCATCCAAAATAATCCGGTATTTTAGGAGTCAACGATGGAGAAGGTGTGTAAAGCCCCTTGTCCTATAAAGAAAGTTTCAAAAAACTTATCCGGAGGTCCTTTCTGTCAAATGTCACCAAAATTGGTCTTGTAAGCTTTTTTTTTTTTCTCCTACCATACAAACAGACAAAGGCCAACACTAACTTGTAAAACTGGATAAATACCAGCCCACTAATTATAATAATTTTATCAAGATCTACTAATGGATTTGATGAAAATGTAAAAACAGACAAACAGGCAAATGACAACAAAAACACAACCCTGTTGTTGGAGGTGTAACAAGAAATATCCCGGGACTCCAGAGAAGAGGGAGACTCAGAGTTCTCCTGGGAGGTATGTTCTCTGTAGATATTAGACTTAGACAAACTCTATCGATCCCAAAATTGGAAATTCTCTAAAAATGGGAAAGGTCAAGTGTGTAAAATTAGGGGTGTCGGTTTGAATAATGGGATATGACATCCATAGATATGTTTTCATTAATGTTTAATCAGCTGAAAATAAGAATCTCTTTTAAACATTAGCTGGCAAAAAGTTGTTATCTTGCCTCTTCCACTGAGGCTCTCTCTCCTCTGCTTCCAGGGGGAGGAAAGACGGGGTCCGGTTTTGTTACATAAAGTTTAAGCATGGACCTATAGTTTAATACAATAAATCTTTTTGTCACTTGAAGGGCGCCGTAGATTCTTGAATAGAAAGGGGTGACCTGAGTTTATAATCGGGAACACAAGACTAGATGCTGCGAGATTTTTCACCTTCAACTTTCAGAATGTTGCATATCTAAGCTGCTCGGTGTCATTTCATATACCTACATTTCTTCTAATACCTGTGCAGCAGTCTTTTTTGCTGACCGTACGAATGATGTTTGTCCTTTGATTGCAGAGTGCAGGAAGACCACCCCGTCATGTCTTTCACTGTCTCCAAAAGTGGGAGGTTAGCTCTGCTCAATGTTGCTACTCAGGTGAGCAGCTCACACAACTGTGTGTGTGTGTGTGTATATATATATATATGTGTTTAACAACATTGTGTGAGATGTAAATTAAGTCCTCTCACTTTTAAGCTCAGAATGTGTATCTCGTTCAATAATGTGTCTTTGTAGGGAGTACACCTATGGGACCTGCAGGACCGGGTGCTGGTGAGAAAGTACCAAGGGGTGACCCAGGGTTTCTACACTATCCACTCCTGCTTCGGGGGGCACAACGAAGACTTCATCGCTAGTGGCAGTGAAGGTGAGACAGCTTTCTCTTTCTGTTCATTCTGAGGCGACGGATGAAAGAGATCCCTGTGATGACGGCATCGGAGCAGACAGCGTAGCTCTTGTGCTTTTGATATATACCCCAATTCATTTACGAATCACAAGAGTTTTTTAAGTTGATGCATTGGTGTCTAAAGATTGAAGGTATAATTACAATTTGAATTTTCTTGTGTACAATGTAATTCTGACTAAAACTTGTTTCTGCACAAGTAAATTCCCTAAAACCAATACAATCATTGCTAATAAATTACTCTTATAACTAATCTAGACCCCTTTAAACAAAAAGACAGTCACATCTACAAACTAGTTATGCCATATTACAAATTACATGATGCAGAAATCATTAATATGTGAGTAAATATAAATAATAATAATAATAATAATAATACATTTAATTTAAATATTCTTATCAAACATGGTTCTGCGTCTCTGTCATCAAAGTCGGCAAAGTTGCGCGACTATATTCATCATTCCGGTAACATTCGCTTGAATGTTTCCCACCCAGGACAGTTCTCTTTTTTTCTGATTATTCCAACACAACATGAATGCACCACAATGGTGGAGAAGCTACGGAGAGAACGCTGTTGATCGGAGCCACACGTCTCTTAAATCATGTAACTGCACTTCGAGCATGTCCAAGTCAGTAGTGTGTAAAAGTAAAGGTAGTACCAGTGGTGTGCACATACCAATATAAATAACCCCTCCATGAGTAATGGGTGTCTCGCATCTCATCTTGTATTCTATCATTTCTTTTCTCATCTCATCTCTTATTTTATCTTCTTTCATCTGGTCTACTTGTATTTTGTATCTCATCTGATGTAATCTCTTCTATCGAATCACATCGTTCTTGCTGCCTTACAAATGTAGGTCATTTTATCTTGTCTTATCCCAGCGCCTTACACGTCATAACTTATATACACTCATTTAATTTAATCTCATCTCATCCTATCACATCTCGTATCATTTTAATTTGACTTATCCTATCGCATTGCCTGGTGTGTCTAATCTAATATCCTCTTATCTTATCCTATAACATCTCATATCATATCTAATTTTATTTTCTCTTATCATACCCGCTTGCATATTGTGTCCAATCTAATCTCTTTTTTATCTAATCTGATTTTATCTCATCATCCTATCCCATATCTTATCTTATATATTGTTGCCCTGCATATCATATCATATCTCATCACATCTTGTTGCTTTGCATATTTTATCTCATCTCATCTTGGGGCGACGGTGGCTCAGTTGGTAGAGCGGTTGTCCACTTATCTGAAGGTCGGTGGTTCGAACCCTGGCAACTGCAGTCTACACGTCGAAGTGTCCTTGATCAAGAATTGAACCCGAAGCTGCTCCAATGGCTGTACCATTTGTGTGTGAATGATGGCGTGAATGGTTACTGCTCATGATGAGCATATGGCGCCTTACATGGCAGCTTCGGTGTGAATGTTAGTTGTAAAAAGCGCTTTGAGTAGCCAAGCAGACTAGAAAAGCGCTGTATAAGTACAGTCCATTTATCTTATCTCTTCACATCTTATTAAAAGTTCATCAAAGTGATCGTCATGCAGTAAGTTCCTCTCATCATGAGCAGTAACCATTCACGCCATCATTCACACACAAATGGAACAGTCATTGAGAGCAACTTGGGGTTCAGTTTCTTGGTCAGGGACACAACATGTGGACCGCATTGGCCGGGGTACGAACCACCGACCTTCCTGCATGAAGTCCCCCCTCATGCAGGGAACTTTCTGCTACCTCCTCAGGATGGACTTCATCTATGTTACAAATATGAAATCCTTTGAATCTGTTTTATCTCAGCTATTTAATGGTGGCACAATGTTCTTCCTCTCTCCATTACAGTATTTCAGCCCATTACACCGTGACCCCTCCGAATCTAGATTTAGATCTCCCACATCCGGAATATGATCCTTATCACCATGAGTTGTCCATACAGGAGTTTATTCCATTTGCCTATTATTATTTTTCCTCATATTGACAAAAGGTTAAAAAAAATTGAGTAAAAGTCTCTTTTCTCGGAAGGTCAAAGAAAGTGAGAAAAATTATGAAAATTCTGCAACTGTTCCCAGACCTGCTTAAAAACTGAATCAACTTTCATTTGCTGAAAATCTCCTACTAGAGAAAATTTGATCCAAATCTGTTGAAGGTTGAAGATATCAGACAAACATGTGATCACTTAATGTCGCACAGCTCTCTTTGCGGAAACAACCAATGTTAGATCCTGTCCGTTGTGCTCAGACTGTGTTTAACAAGCAGAAGTCTGAGGTTTTTGTGCTGTGGAATGTAGATATTTAAATAATGTCCTCCTCCTTTCACCTGTCAGACCACAAAGTTTACATCTGGCACCGACGCAGTGAGCTGCCCATCGCAGAGCTCACCGGTCACACTCGCACAGTCAACTGTGTGAGCTGGAACCCCGTCCTGCCGGGACTTCTGGCCAGCGCCTCTGACGACGGGACCGTTCGAATCTGGGGACCAGCACCATTTATGGATGTGCAGGATGCAGAAGAAATCAATGGTAGGAGCACAAAAACTGGTGTTCTGCCAGTTTGTTTGTTTGACCTTTCAAGGACATCTCTGTCACTGCTGCATCTGTTACTGCATTAACTTTCAATTCACCCATTCATCTGTCAATAATGAATTAACTGTTAGAATATCATGTACTTCAATTGAAGTAAGATGAAAGTTACCCCTGTTGAGATGTTCAGATTCTGGTTATTATAATAATAATAATTATTATATATTCGTTAATAATCACGCTCAGTCATGAAGGGTACAATATAATGAATTAACTTCTCTCTGAGGGAGCAGTGGGCAGCTACAGTGAAGTGCCGAGGTAGCATATTGGGGTTCAGGGTTTTTCTCAAGGACCCCAAAACATGTAGACAGCTGGGACCGAACTGCCGATCTTATGATTGGGAGTTAAAGAACTCTACCTACTAAGCTACGGCCATTCTTTTATAATTCCCTGACTAATTATACATAGTCAGGCCTTTTACTATTTAGAGTTTTGCTCAAATCGAGAGATTTTGAAAAGGAAGAAATTATGATGATTGGATGACTGGGTCAGATAGTCTCCAGAACTGCAGGTCTTGGTGAAAGTTCTTGGGTTGCAGTGGATAGAGGCTACCAAAGTGTCTCAAGAAGGACAACAGGTGACCTGAGACAGGGTCATGGTCGCCCCAGGCTCTTGAAGGCCAGTCCGTGTTGTCTGATCCCACAGAAGATCTACTTTGGCGCGAAGTCCGGAAGAAGTTAATGCTAGTTCTGATAGAAAGGCGTCAGAACAGCTGTGGAAGCACAGAGCTGTTTTGGCAGCAAAAGGGGGTGTAGACAATATGAAAGAGGTTTTATGTTATGGTTGATTGTGTTTCTTTCTCCTGTCCTGTCAGAATGTTGCAGCATGGACAGCTGATGCTCTGCTGCTGCCGTGAACCTGAGGAGCATTAAGACTCTACTTGAACAGATGAAGTGAGAAAAGCTTTGGTGATTGGACATCCACTTCCTGGAGGCGGGGTCAGTGAGATCGCGTGTCAGGATGTCACTACATAAAGGTGTCAGACTTGAGAGCAGAGTCGGACGGGTGAGGATAGGTTCCACGACCTCCACCTTGTCCCCCTGCCTGGAGGTGTTCCCTCAGCACCATCAGGACCACCCACTCTTATTTATTATTATTTATTCATGAGTAGTTCACTGACTGACGTAGCAGCGTGTGTGAAGGATGTGTGTTCCTAGTCATCATCAGTTCAGTATCAAAGCTGCTGTCTAACCTCGTGACCCTGAAGAGATTTTACCCACCGGAAGGTTTGATGAGGTAACGCCCACTTGAAGAGTATCTTTGAAATGAAGTTATTTTATCCCGTCCGTTTGCGGAATATATTTTGTCCTCAGCTTTCCTGCTTCAAGCCATAAAAAGGCGGATGTTTCAGTTTGTTGCACAGGACAGTGTATTTGATGATGAACATCGGCAGAATGTCCAGCGAGCGGGTGTCCAGAGTGGTTGGCTGCCCTCTGATGGGACAGCAGCTGATGTGTGGAGGGTCCTCTGAGTGTATTTTGCTGTTTCATCTGGTCCAACTATCTGTGTGTTCATCTCTTTCTATATAAAATCTGTAGTCTTTATATGAATTTATTTTCCCTTCCATTAGTTGTTAATCTAGTTTTTATTTACAACACGTAGAGTAACTGAGAGACTTATGGGATTTACTGACAATATGAAATATAAAAATACAACAACCACTCATGGGCATTTTCAGAGAAAACAGCTATGAGACATCCTGAGAAGAACCGGCAGCTGGGGATTTCCTGCAAGAACCTGAATACCTTCAACTGCCTTTTTCCTTCTATTTGCATTTGCAAGGTTAATAGGAACCATGACCCTGGCAAGATAACTTTTTCTTTAGCTACTTGTCTATCCATCCATATTCCTCTGATTATCCAGGGTCCGATCGTGATGTCAGCAGAACAAGCAGGGCATTCCAAACTTCCCCAAGCAACGCTTTCCAGCTGAGTTTGAGGTTTTCCCAGTCCAAATGGGATATATAGTCCATCCAGCAAATTCTGGGTCTATATGGGGTCTCCCCCCAGATGGATGTGCTTGATAAACCCCCTCTGGATTGGCTCCCTCTGGATTTCTTCACTCCGCGCCTTTGCTCTACGGCTCAGAGGAAGCTCTTATCAGCTGCTCGTATCCTCAACCTAATTCTAATGCATGGGTGGACCAGTAAACAGAGAGCTTTGCCTTACGACTCGGCTCCCTCTACTCCATAACTGACCGATACAACGCCTGCATTACAGCTGACACCGCAGAAAAATGCCTGTCCATCTCACAGTCAATTTTCCCATCACTCATGAATATAAGACCCTGAGATACTTCCACTCCTTCACTTGAGGCAGAAACTCGGCCACAACCAGAAGGGTTAATCCAGAATATCACAGACTCAGGAAGCCAACAGCAGATGATGAGGAGCGATTCTAAGTCACCTATTCGCTATTTGTTTTGTTCAATTTTCAAAGCAACATGACTTTGGACGAAAGGTTTCCAAACTTTTCCCATGTAAAGGACCCGTAAACCCCTGAAATAAAGTAGAACACCCATCTGATAAGGTTGTGCTTTTCCATCCATCATCATCCTTTTACCCACAGTTGGGTGTTACAGATGTCCCTCTCCTCAGCAACACCTATCACCTACTCCTGGGAGATCCTGAGGCGTTCCTGTCTAGACGATTGATGCAGTCCCTCCTGAAAGTTCTGGGTTCTACCCTCCAAAGGGTTGCATTCAAAAGGCATCCTCAGCAAATGTCCCGGTTCTAATCAAATTGAAGAAGCAGCAACTCTAAGCTCCCTCCAGTTGTTCGAGCTTCTCACCACTGAGCCCAGCCGTCCTACGGAAGGAGCTCATTTCAGCTGTTCGTACCCGTGATGTCATTCCCCCAGAGATCATGACCGGGGGCGGGTGTTGGAACGTAGATTGACTGGTAAAGCGGTCCTACACACCAAGCCGCCTCTCAATCACACGCTCCTTTCTATCAATATTCATGAACCGGACCTGGAAACCCTTGAAATGGTTTTTGGTGTCTTATAACAGAAATGTATAGAACCTTTCACCAAAAGGGACAAACATTCTGAGATTTGTTTTTCTTCTAGATGGAAATCTGTTGAAAATTAATTATTCCAAGTTCTGCTGGTGACCTTTGGACGGCCAGCCAAAGACGGCCAGCCTTTCAAGCTTTTAAAAAACGGAGCGTGATTCCGTTGGCACATATTAAGGCATTCTGGGCATTCTGGGTTCTTGCTGTGTGGATATGATAAAAGGGGGCTTTACTCCTCATGCTGGTTGGTCTCTTTGAACTCTTTGACTTCCCACTGGTTCCAGCTGAAGAAACTGACTGGCTCAGCGATACAGAGGAAAGAAAAGAAACTAAACTTTGTCAGGTGTTTCACACATTTTTGCAGTCAGCACATTTGTACACAAGTGGAACAAATAGTTACAAAAAACAAAGCGTCTCCTTTCTGAGAGTCCAGAAGTGGATCCTGCCTGAGCAGATGATATTCTTTGTGGCGTGGCTGTATATTTCTATGTTTTGGCATGTATTATGAGGCACAAGCAGCAGACAGGATGACGTGTCTCAGTGTTTCCACGCCTGTTGTTTTCTACCCGTCAGCGACTACAGGTACTGACCTGCACTACTGTTGTAACTCCACACAGTTTTAACAGCTTGCAGAGAGTCAGATTACAAAATTCCAGCCTGCTCCTTTACACTTGTAGACGTTATTCTGAGAAACGTTTGGCGATGGGAACCCTGTCACAGCATCACCAGCTTCCCCCGTCATCAATTAGAGCACACGCACAAACACACACACACACACACACACATGTAATACACACACGTGATTCACTCACAGATGTTGTGTTTAGCTTTTTCTTTATTTATTAAGGCTTTTCTTAGATTTCCTTCTCGCTGTGTGAAGCCAAACTAGGGACTTTTGTTCTGCTTGCAGGCAGTTTTTACATTTTAAATGTGTTATTAAAAAGTGATTGTACTGTTCAGTAATATTCTGTAGGAGAAGTGTCATGTAAGCATATTTTAAATAAAGCATTCAGGGTTTTGAAATGTCCCTTACTCTGAAACATCCTTCACTTATATATCTGCTGATAAATATGGTGAACATTTGTTAATACTATATAAAAATGCCAGGAAATAAAAGGCACAAATCCACCAGTTATGCACTGGTCCTGTGGTGTCTATCTTTCCAGTTTCAAAAAATGCATTATATTATATGGATATATTGCCCCTGTGTGTTTGTGCGCCCAATGTTGAGTCGGTGTCAGATAAACATGGACTCTGTGAAGAACAGGTACAGATCCAGGATTTTTCTTTCATGAATCCTACTATGGTGATGCCATCACCCGCCTCTGATGCAGTAGAGGTTCTTTCAGTGAGCGAACCTACCAGAGATCAACAGAGGCAGAGGATGGTGTGTCACAACAGTAACCGTGATGGATTTGATTGCCGGTTGTTGGTTCTCTCAGGGTGAATGAACTCTAGTTCTTCATGTCTGCCAGCCTCAGATGAACGGGCAACCTGTGCAGGGTATAACCTGCCTTCTGCCTCCGTCAGCGGGAAAAGGCTTAATCCCCACCGGATTAGTGGTTGTTGTAACTGGACGGACAGATTGTGCCGTACGCTGATCAACCATAACGTTATACACGTTGACGGGTAAGATCAGAATAACATTGTGTTAGGCTGTGTTCTGCATCCTTGCTGAGAATTGAGTGCAACCTGTAGGCTTCTATTTATACACTTTAAAATGAACAAACTTAAACCAACTCATGTTTTGGGCAGCTTTCTCTCATCACATTGGATTTCATACATCTATCTAACCATTCTGAAAGATTAGTATATAAGTAAGCTGAATCAAAATCTTGCTAAATAATTCAGTCACCTTTTACTATTTTTAATTATTAAACTGATGACACAACAGTCATTAAATGGAAATGTCAAATCATAATTTCTCATCGTTGATGAACACAAGTGAAGAAAAATATTTCATTATTGATTATTAAGGAAAGACAACTGATGAACTGGGAACCCAAGGCTGGTTGATGAGCATGAAGATGAAAGCCTGGGCCTTTTTGTCTGATCACAAAAAAGAGCTACTCAAAAAAACTTCATGGTTCCGATAGAAAGCTTTTAGCTATTCTGCTCAACGTTATACAGGTAGTTACAGTGTTATGGCTGATTGGCATGTATGCAACTTTTTGTAACAATAAAGACTTGATTAAAGACAGCGTATTTCATTTTTATTTATAAAACACCACACTTGTTCTCCAAACAGAAAAAACATAACACTGCATGAGACGAGTGGGAATCCTAGAGACTCAACTCAAACATCAGTAGGTTGAACAGAAGGCCATTCATGATACGGAGCAGCGATGGCGGAGAGGAGCGCACACATTTAATCACACAGGGAGTGTCACACCCCGACACACAGGATGTGTTCAACGCGATGTAGAAAAACTCAAAATCAATCCAACTGTTCACTCACACGACGAGAAGACATGATTTCCATACAGCATCTTTCACCAAAACAGAGACCCGCTCATGCAGCGAAAAGTCAGACAAACTGCATGAAACTCCTTCCCACCTAAAATAAGAGACGTGACCCACCAAAGACATGAGAGTGGACATCTCTACTAGAGACATATGAAACGGATTCCGCACGACCCAACACCAGTGGAGCAGCTTGGAGCTCCACACCCTCGCCTTAAAACTCACTGCTAGCTTTTTTTGGAACACAATCCTCATTTTCATACGTCCGTCAAGGAGGTTGTGTTTTCACCTGTTGGTCTGATTATTGATCGTGATAAGGAAGTACGATTGTCAAGTGACAAAGATAATAATGTATGTACGACATCAGACGTCAGTGGTGATGTGATCGATGCACAGGACCAGGTGTAACTAAAGCGGGTCATTTGTTTTCTCACACATCTCCCCTGCGTGCTGGAAGGCGCCTGAACACACCCGTAAGGCCGGGATAAGTGTGTGGCAGCGAGACAGTAGGTGAGCACACCTGTGTACCTGATCACAGAGAAGAAATCTGAGAGAAGAACCGACACAGAATACATTTGAATTTGCTCAGGCGGAATTTGTCTTTACTTAAGAATATTTTTCTCTTTAAAATACAATTTATGTTCTTTCAAATAATAATTTTCTGCACAGAATGTTTGTTCTGAATGCGACCCAAAACGCCCCATACTTCCCATCTATACAAGATCTTATTTTTGTCGGTTTTTTTGTGCTAGGATTGAATACAAAGACTGAAATAAATGCTCTGAATGTTTGATAAACGACCTTTGAGGTTGATCATTTCTATCTACTCTTTGCTGTACTGATATGAAAAAATATACATTTGAATTCAAACCACTTTAAAGTTTTTAAACCATTTTAAGGGCAAATACTGATATATATAATACGTTTTGATTAATCAATTAAACTGTAATTAATTCAATTAATGTTTTTGGTCACATGACAGTTCTAGTAGAAAGTCATTTACCAGGAGGAAGAGGAGGAGAAGGAGGTGTTTGGGCTGGAGACAGATGGCGGTTCCAGCTATGGGTAAAGCTGCGTTCACACCAACGCCACTTTTCCGTGCGAAGTCAATGCAGAGCCGCGATGTCACGGACCTTCTCCAGTGACAAGATTGCAACGGTGAGATGCTCTGTCAGTAGGAAGATGGTGTTGAACTGGAGGAACTTGAATAAATTGTTGCCCGAATAGAGCGGACGTATATTCGCATGAAGGCGTTACTCGCGTGAGCGACGGTGTGAACGCAGCATCAGAACGGAGTCACAGCAGCTGAGCCTTTTGTTGCACAAAAGCACCAGCAAGTACGGAACACCGAGATGTCACTTTAACAGCACGTTATCATGACTGAGATTAAGGTCGAGGAGGTTGAAAACACATGACCACTTAAATCCTGCTCCAATCAAAGAAGGAGGATTTTGTCACGATGGTACTCTTCTGTTAAATACTGTATCAAGGTGAAACCTGTGGAATTCAGACAGGACAAGTAATAATAAGAGATCAGACGGTGGGCTTTCTTTCTCTGATTCAGTGCGTGCAGTTCATGAGCAGGATGTGAGGGGTTTGAGTTTGGCCGCTGGTGTCAGAGAGCTGGTCCGTAGCTTCAGTCGTTGATCAGAGCCAGGATCATACTGACAGAGAGGAAAGAAAACGTGTAAAATCAAAAATGGCCCCACCGGTATGAAGGATGAATGAACGTCTGTGTGTGTGCGCTCATGCTCTCACCTGTACAAATAAATGAAGAAGCAGAGCAGGTGGTAACCCAGTTTAATCATGGCCTCCTTCATGTGGGACTTGAGCTGGCCCCGGTTGTGGATCTCAGTTGGGTCAAAAACACCCATGTTTCCCATTGGAACCTTCAGATACCTGCAGAGACAGCGGGAGTAAAACCAGCAGCGTCACCACTCCACCGACTAAAGCATATATATCAAGCTCAAGGCCCGCGGGCCACATCTGGCCCGCCGTGCAATTATATCCGGCCTGCGAGATAATTTTATATAGATCTATTATGGCCCGGCGACATGAAGCGCTGATAATACATAAACTACAGATCCCATAATGCAGTGCTTCAATAACTGAACGAAGCACTGCATTATCATGCAGGTATCCGAGCGTCCGTAGAGGCAACTGAAGGTCAGTTACCTTTACTGACGCTCGGATACCCGGGAACTTTCCCACGTCAATCAAGTCATCTTCTGTTGCGCTACAACCCTGTATAAAAGTTATTGCAAAGCTGGCCCCTCACAATGGCGAAGAGAGAAGTTGATTCTGAAAACAGAGCATTTCAAAACCGATGGGAGGCTGAGTACATGTTTACTGACATTGCCGGTAAACCTGTGTGTCTCATTTGTGGAGCTAATGTGGCTGTGATTAAGGAATTTAATCTACGACGGCACTACGAGACAAAACATCAGGAGCTGCCAAACCTGAATGCAGAGGAGACGATACAGAGAGTAGAAGAGTTAAAGAAGACTCTGAGATTTCAGTAGACGTTTTTCACCAGAGCAAAATCCCAAAGTGAAGCTGCTGTGAAAGAGGAGATGAGATAGAGGAGAGGCAGAGGATATAGCCAAATCAGCTCGTCCATTTACCGAGGGGGAGTTTCTGAAGAGCTGATGATGAAGGTGTGCGATGTCTTGTGTCCAGAAAAAAGCAGATGTTTGCAAATGTAAGCCTGAGTAGAAATACGGTTGCTGATCGGATTTGTGAGATGGCCACTGATTTAAAAACACTGTTGCGTGAGAGAAGCAAAGACTTGACTGCATTTTCTCTTGCTGTTGATGAAAGTACCGACATGACGGACACTGCACAGCTGGCCATTTTCATCCGTGGAGTGGACTCCAGTTTGTGTGTTACAGAGGAAATATTGGACTTTAAATCGATGCACGGAACAACGACAGGAAAAGACATTTTTGAAAACGTATGTCAAAGCATAACTGACATGAAACTGTCCTGGGACAATCTTATTGGACTTACATCAGACGGAGAACCGGCGATGTGCGGTGAAAAAGTTGGAGTGGTGGGAAGGATGCGAGCAAAGATGCAGGAGGAGAACTGTACTGGTGAGTTAACAGCGTATCACTGCATCATACACCAGGAAATGCTGTGTGGTAAAGTCCTAAAAATGGAGCATGTAATGAACACTGTACCGCAAACCGTAAACTTTATCCGAGCGAAAGGTTTAAATCACCGGCAATTTCAGTCTTTTATGCGGGAAATACATTCAGAGTTTGCCGACATTCCTTATCACACAGAGGTGCGACGGATGAGACGGGGAAAAGTTCTCAATAGAGTTTTTGAGCTCAGCAAGGAAATCTGTCAGATCATGGACAGTAAAGGCAAAGACTCCCCAGTTTTGCGGGATGAATAGTGGAAATGTTAGCCGGCGTTTTTGGCTGACATAACAGCTCACCTCAACGTCTTGAACCTTCATCTCCAGGGACGTGACCGCATAATCACTGACATGTACGATGCGGTGAAGGCATTTCAAGTGATGCTGCTCTTATGGGAGACACAGATGCACCAGTCCAACCTGCCTCACTTCCCCTGTTGCCAAGTAACGTTGAACCAAGTCGGAGCAACGGTGTTCCCAAATACGCACTTTGCTGACAAACTGAGCGCACTACGCGCTGAGTTTGCACAACGCTTTGGTGACACTGAAGCACGAAAAAAGAATTTCGAGCTGCTTCAAAACCCGTTTGCCGTCGACGTGGAAACTGCTCCTGTACAGATTCAGATGGAGCTGATTGAGCTGCAGTGTAATGGGACACTAAAGGCAAAGTACGACACTGCAGGGCCCGCACAGTTGATTCGCTCTATTCCTGAAACAATGCCCCAGCTCTGTCTGCATGCTGCCCAAAGCTTGTCCATGTTTGGTAGCACATATCTGTGTGAGAAGCTGTTCTCAGTGATGAAAATTAACAAGATAGCACACAGGAGTCATCTCACCGACGAACACCTGCAGTCCATCCTGAGGATCCCCACAACACAGGAACTCACACCAAACCTAAACGATCTTATTGCCAAAAAAAGATGCCTAACATCCTGCTCTGACAAAATGGCATAAGAACAAAGAAAAATGTTTTGATTTATTTTAACGTTTACTTAAAAGCTCTATTTTTATTTTTATTTTTTTCAGGTTATTTTGCAGCATTTTCATATTTATAACTTGTATAATTTAGACTGGATATATATTTTATGGAGAGCAAAATACTTTATTTTGTTTAAAGTTTAAGTTTATTTATTCTGAAATAATATTCCTGTCTGTTTTATTCATATTCATGTTCAAACATGTAGTTTCAGTGTGTTCAATAAATGTTTATCCTGTTTGGCCCGCGACCTGAAGTGTGCTTTGAGTTTGACACCCCTGGACTAAAGCATGCATTGTAGGATTTTAGATTTGTTGTTGTTTGACTCCAACTCCTACTGCAGTGTATAAAATAGATATTATATTATATATAATACCTCAGATCACACATGGCCAAATTTGAGTCCTGTTGAGCCTCGATGTGGTCTCCATCTTTACATTTTGCCTCCTTTGTGATTGAGTTTGACACTCCTGGTCGAGATATTGATAACTAGCATCTCTTTGACAGCTTAAGGGTAAACCCACAAGAGACTGGAGATCTGTGACTCTGAGTTGAACAAAGAAATCAAAGTTTTTTAATCTTTCAGGACACACATGTAGAACGTATCCACAGATAATTTATATTTCCGTTTACAAGAAAATGGGACACAATACTTTTTGTCCAACCACCACCATCAGTGATTGAATTATCTTTTTCTACCGTCTTTGATGATTTGAGCCATCACCCTATTTTGGTTTATTTCCATATTCAAACACTGTGGTGATGAAGACAACAGTATCATAGACAGGTGAGGGCGGCGTTTCCGAATCGCTTTCACAGACTTCAGGATTGTTTGGCTTTGATGCAGGGCTGTGCATTACTTCAGTTAAAAATATGTTTAAATGATCAAAGCAACTCAAAGTAAATGTCACCAAATAGTCACGTGAAGCTGAAGCTTTAAGCTAAGCAGCCTGTGGCAGTAATCAGTTCAGTTACCCAGCTAAATAATTTGTAAGACTGCATCAAAACTGCTAATTCACCCAAATTATGGTGAACCGGTGAATGTGGTCTAAGCTGTATGAAAACATTTATGCTCTTTCATTAACTAAAAACGCTGCCCCGCCCTTCAGAAGACCATGGTCTCTCATAGCGAGTGCAGGACTTAGTGGCGGTATAAAGGTACCTGTAGATGTTCCAGGCAGCTATGGGCAGGTTCAGCAGGAAGATGAACCAGTGCATGGAGACCATCATCAGCATTGTGGACAGACACTGGCCAACCATCTCTGGGATCACCCACTGGAAAGATCAAACATCACAGGAGTCGTACATTTGTTTCCGGAGCAGCTATAATCTGATACGAGATCAGCTTTAACATCTTAATAGCACAGTTCCCCAAACATTCTAATGAGTAAATCTCAATGAATTACTGATAGCAAAATAAATACGATAGAAAAATTAAAGCAGATTAAAGGCGCTCCGTGACTTCATACGTTAGTGAACATGTTGGGTACACAGTGGTTTACACATGATGGATGCAGATGATAAACTGTTAGAAAAGTGTCTCATTTCTTCTCTGATAGATCTCTTCTCTGTGTGCTGGAACACATCTGAGCAGACTTCCAGGAGAGTGGAGTATACATAGAAGGCAAATTGTGAGCGAGTGAGTGCTTAGGTGTGAACCAGCAAATAGATCACTAAGAACAAATGACATTATTCATGTATGTTGGTAATAGCAAGATCTGAAATGCCTTTTTGAGCACAGAATATTGTTGTTTTTTTAGTATCTTGGCTTTTAGGATTTGATCTTTAAAATAGAATTTATGTTTTTGCAAAAGAATATTTGTCTAAACACAACAAATCCCACCAAAAATTACTAACTTTGTTCAGCTTGGAGCAGCAGGATCTGGCATTGATTTATTCACAGAAAAAATCCATAAGAATATAAAACTTTTATTTTTATGCTTTTCACAGCAAATACATATATATACAATTAACTCCAATAATTACAAATCATATGATAAATGTTTTGTTTTTTTATATTGCTTAACAACCCTTAAAATAATCTTTATAACGGACCTTTAATAAAAAATACTTTTTAAAATGCTTTGACTGACAAGGCAGAAGTCAGGAAAACTCAGAGGGTTACGTAAAAAAACACAAAAACCATGAGGCCAGAAGATGCAAGAAAGTGATTGAAATCGAAAACAAACGAAAAAAAGTTGCAAGGTTGTAATCTCACAAGGTTGCCCAAGGTCTACAACCATGTGTATGTTAACAGCACATGAAGTGTTTGTCATGTATCAATAACTAAAAGCATCCAATTCAGTTTGAATAACATCGGTTGTTTCACAATGTTGTGTGTTGTGAATGTTGTTCATCTCAGTTACATCAATGACTCGAGTAAAAACATAAATGCTCGCATTTGTACTGCTTCAGGGGATGGATACGTTCATATTGGAGCAGGATACAGGTCATTGTTTCCTCCGTCAAGGGGATTATGTTTTTACCTTGGCTTGTTGGTTTGTACGCCTGTCTGTTTGTTTGTTAGAGAGCTCATTGTTAAAGTTATGGATGGATTTGCAAGAAATTTTACCCTGAAGTAAGTTTTTGCATATCCTAGAGATGATTACATTTTGTTGATTTTACATCATGACCTGTCGACATAATAATGTTTTCATATCTATTGTGCAATAGGGCGCCATTGGAGTCTTTTGATCACAATAATGTCTATTGTGCCTTTCCAGAGGTTTGTGCTCTCTGTTTGCTTTCTCGTAATTATGAATGTAAACATAATAATGATTACAAAGCCTGATCTGAAAAAAATAAAATCAGGTCTTAACAAAAACGCAATGTGAACAGAACCAAAAATGACTAACTTTGTTCAGCTTGGAGCAGCAGGATCTGGCATTGATGTAGTCACATTCCAGATCGGACAGAGTGATAATCTGAGCTGAAAGTGAAGGAGCCACGCACCAGTGAACATCTCACAAAAACTGAATTAAAAAGTTATGTCAGCATCTACATCAGTCCCTTCTATTAACAGAATATACACGTAGAGGTAAAAACACCCACTATCCTGCACTGTTGTATTTCAGACCTCAACTGTTAACAGAATCACAGAAACTCAAAATGGATTTAAAGGCGCGGAATGCTACTGGCATGTAAAGGTTCTGTTGGAGCTTTTTGAAGTACACAAGAACCGAAATCGGTGAAAATTCAGCTGTTCTGACTTTTATCAGTCGATCACATGATGTTCATCTTGATATAAAGTTCCTACAAAATGACCATGAAGTAGACCGATGAGTTGTACCAATATATAAACAATATCTAAAAGTAATTACAGTAGCAAGTATTATTGGAAGGCATCTTTTACACCAGCCATGTTTGTCAAGAGTTATCTCCCCGCTGAGTATTTCAATTTTAATGAGTGTTAATATACCGATCAGGCGTAACACGAAACCACCATGCCAATAATGAGTTGGTCGCCTTACAGATTAAGTTCGAAACAAAAAATGGTTAAAAAATTGATCGGATAACCCAGGACGGCATTAATAATGTTAATACCAGGTGTGAGCTGTATTTGGAATAAGAGCAACATCCAGGGGAGAAATGACAGGTTTCTATTATTTATATATCGACATGGTTTCATTGATTTAAAGATTCCCATTTAAGCCTAGAATTAGCTTCACAATGTAGTGAACAAACTTTGACAACCTTGTTCACGCTGACATTTATAAAAAGGAGGCTAGCTGGTTAGCCACACGGCGATCAAAAGACACACTAACATCAAGGTTTCAAATAAGATAGCTTCCGGTCAGCTTATAAACCGCAGTCCCGAACTCAAAGAGATCAAAGGATACAAAGTAGACTGAAAGGAAAATGAGTGCACAGCAGTCCACAAGAGAAAGAATGAACACTGCCGCCTCCATGTTTCTTCTTCAGTAGATGTTTGTTCCGCTTCCGGTCACATGACGAAACTCTGCGGCCTCAGACAGCGACAGTTGTCACAATGCAGCGCTCCCACTAGCGGCCGGGAAAGGAACTGACGAGAGCACAGCCACTAGACTGAGGTCCAATACTGCCACTCACTGTTTGAGTGTGGACCAGAGCAATCTAAACTTTTTATATTAATCCAAGACATTGTGAAAACAAATAGCACAGAGGAAAAAAAGATTTGAATGGAATAAATGAATGACAAGAAGAAGAAGTTAAGAACTTTAGTAAAAAAAAGAAAAAAGAGTGAATACTTAAATATTTGAGAACACAAACAGACGGAGGGTTTTTTTATTTTTATTTTGCAAGGAACACCTAAAGTCCTAAATGGAGAACTTCTTTTTGTGCACACAGGTTATTATTTTGGGGGAACAAGACTTTAACTTGAGCACACAAGATAATTTTCTGTTATTTCATATGTTTCTCGTAATGAAAAAAGCCAACACATAAGGGAAATGAATGAGCTAATCAAACTTTATTTTCACCTTAAACTGACTTTCAATCTATTTCAAACAGCTGTTGCTATTAGACATGGGATCATCATCAGCAGGAATCATTTGCTACACTTACTGAAGGATAAAAGCGATCAACCGATGGAAGGACTATGCAGATTCTGCCATCTAGGAACAACTAAAGGGTCCAGAGAAAATAGCATTGCTGTTGAATTGTGTTTACAGAGTACATAGAAAATTGTCTTGAAGCTAAAGAAAGAAAGAGTAATTGGGAGCTACTTTGTGGAAGCTTTAAAATCACTAAATATTTTTTGTTTGGATATATTGCTTGATTTCTTTCTTGAATTCAATGCATTTTGTTTGATTTTAGCAAATTTGCACTTCTGCATCTACAATTTTGTGAACATTAATTTATAATGCACTTTACATTTGGATCAAATCTCAAAGTGCTAAAAGCTAAAATGTTTAGTTGGTACCTAAGGGCCAAAGAAACACATTTACAGCTTACAAGCACGTTCAAAGATGCTTGTAACACTGTGCCAGATAAAATGAGAAAGATCTGGCCGCAGCTCATAAGTTTGTGTCAATTTTCTAGAGCAGATGAATCACCATTTATGTATAGGAATAAGTCAGGGCACAAATTAACCCTTTAGCGTTTCTAGGGTCATTTGTGTCTTTTCATTTTGATATTATTGATAATTTTGGCAGTGATATTGCCACCGGGGTTGTGGGCCATTTGAACTCGAGATACCTCCATTTAATTCATATAGGACCTGAGATTTTTTCTTAAACTCAGATCCTATCATTTGCGTTGCCAAAAATTCACTGTATAGACAGGATTAATCCACATAACATGTTAAGGACAGAAATGTCTCCATTGTAACCCATAAAAACTGATTTTTTGTGATCATACAGGCATCACCAAAATAAATCAGGCGTTCTAGGTTGTTAGGCATTAAGTCTGGCATCTTGGCTTTGAAATGGTTGTTTTTACATTTTTTTTCTCTAATTCTGCCACTTTTCCATTGTTTGGCTCACAATAGGGGAAAATACATTCTCTTCCTTATTTCTACATCTATATTTGTGTATTTGTGTGTGTACTTATTTCCATCTAAATTCTACATTGCAGTAGTGACAGTTCCTTCTTCTGAGTGTGTTTCAAACACATGGACACACCAAAACTGGATTTTAAAGGGTTGAAATCATAACCATCAAATTAACATTTGATGATGTAAGTCAATTAAATCAGTCAAAGTTAAAAAAAGAAAAGAAAAGGTGTATATATATATATATATATATATGTGTTATTTTTTATGGAAGTTTCAGGAAGGGGACATTTTATCTCCTCAAAGAATGTTCTCTTACATAACAATAAATAAAAAATTATATTTTTATTGTGACAATAGAGTAGTAACATCAGTACATATTCTCATTTGATATTGATGACGTTATAATACATCATAATATATATAACATCTTCGTAAAATATATTATCACTTATAATGTTGTAATAATTTTAAAAATGTCAATGTGTTTATAATATATTTAATAAAGTACTACAACCATTATACCATCATTAACTTTTAGTTCATTAATATAATTGATTGTTGCATAATATTGTTTGTTCTCCTTCTTCCTGCCATTGTTTACGGGACCTGACGAATGCTCCTTCGGCTTATGCTTTTTTTAAAATCCAGGTAAACATTGCCAAATATGTGAACTTAATTCTCCATACATCCATTAAGCCATATTTTCCATAAAAAGTTGAATGAATGCATTTCTACTATTCTGTCTTTCTGGGAGTTCAATGGTTACACTAAAGTCTCCTTCAATTACAATATTGGAACTCATAAATTTGGTAAACCAATGTTTAAGTCTACTTTCAATATCGGTATATAATCATTTGTTTTCCGAATTAGAGTTAAAAATATTAATAATAATACATTTAATTTATAATGCACTTTACATTTGGATCAAATCTCAAAGTGCTAGAGTTGTATCCATATATATTGACAATAATAAGAACAATCTTATTGTAACTGATAATATGAAAGATAATTTGCCTGTTGGGATCCTTTCTCTGCACGTATAACTTCAGCATTATCCCTGTTTTTCATGGTTAATACAACGGCTCATCATCTTTCTGTACAGTGAAATAACCATAAGTCATTATCCCACTGGGTTCTCCAGAAATGACTGAATGAGTCTCCTGACAAAAGCAATAATCAGAGTTGGGCTGTTTAATTAAAGCTTTGAATTTTGTAATACTTCTTAAACCCCTGGCGTTAAGGGAAACTATTTACAATGAAATTCTTTCCCAAAAAAAAAAAAAAAAAATCTTTAGCCATGGTGCAGTAATTACAAAGTGACACATTGAGCGTCCATTGCACTTAAAATAATCAGTGGCATCATTCAGTGATAAAACTAAGCATTCAAGACTAAATGTGAACGAAATAATAATCGATATTGAATAATGTAAAATAAATTGTTCATCAGCAAGCTTCGTCTTTTTTTTAAGGACAGAATGTAAAACCACTCAAAATATTCTTGTGCAGTAAAAGTGTAAAAAAAAGAAGAACGTATAATACACATCAAGAATAAAGTGACTGCAGTCCTTCCACTGGTGTATTATTAACCAGAAAGTCAGTAACAACGCACCAGGACATCAGCTCTGGCTTGATATACATAATAAAAAGAGTTTCTGTAGAATTCAACATCAGACCTTACATTAGGTTATGTCCTGACCACTGATGAAGGCCTGTGGTCAAACTTAGTAGGCCCGTTAGACTATTTCACCATCCGCCAGAGCTTGAATCTGGCCCCACTGACAGGTTGAGAAAAGATCCTCTTCTGGTAGAACCTTCTGACAGACTTCTAGGACTATTATCATTCACATCTTCGGTTGATTTTAAGCGACCCCATCAAGATTCCGATTCCAGATTCTTGAATAAGACTTCAACTCGTACACGTTCCTTGAGACTGGCCGTTTTTTGTTCTTCCCTTTTGATACCAGCATCAACATTCAATATTTTATACAGTGTCTCTTTTATTTCACTACACGGAAAGTCAACTTTTCTTTACTCTTTCGTTTTCAGGTTGTTTTCATCAATTATCTTCTGAGTTGTCACCCACCAGTCTGTCACTAAATTTGGCTCGCATATCACTATGAGTTGAGAGAATAGGAATGACAATGTTGTCTTGAGATAACGAGTAATTATCTGTTTCCAAAAGACCTTTTTTAGTAGCTGGAACTTCCATGAAGTCATGGGTAGTGCATTGAAATCGTCAACTGTCATGGTGACCTAATGTTGAATGGCGAGGGCGTAATCATGGCAAGATGATATCAGAGCATTCTCTTTACCTGGATGAAATTCAGGTTCAAGGCTTTTTACTCTTTATTAGTTTTAATCTAGACTCAACTTCATGTTAATTTCAATCGTTAATGAACCAAATCTAGTTGTGTAAAAAAGGTTTTAAGCATGGAATGCTATTTATATATTATTCCCCATTCCAAACTGTTCTTGCAGTAGCTCAGCGTTTCCTACACTACGCAGTAACTCTCTTGCGCCACACCCACTCTTTCACCGCTCCCGCCAATGTTTGATTGTATGACGTCACTCAGTGCCCGCGCAGCTGTTCACAATCAGGATAAAGAAAAAAGAAAAAGAAAAGAAAGAAATCAGGAAAAAGCGTATACATGTACCAGCATCCCGACATTTATAAGTCTTATGATTCTCGTAATATGAAAAAACTATTTATCACTTCTCAATCCGGTGTGTTAGTACATGCATACGTTTAAAATTGATTCATACGTTTTTTCCTGATTGACACGACTGTGTCACACAGCCATTGAAAAGACAGATAAAGTTACAGATGCGCAATGTGCAAAGAAAAAAACATAACTTTTGATAAAGAGATACGCTGTCTGAATTTGTTTATTATCTATTTATTGAGTGCAATGAGCTTCCGTAGCATAAAAAACTCGCAAAAAAAAAAAAAAATTAAAAATTGAATCTCTCTCTGAAGGGGATGCCTTTCATCTTAACTTTACATATTTTTAATTAAAGGAAAACAGTAATTGTATTTTAAATCTAATTGAACCAGATGTTACAGCGCCCTTGAAGTCCCTTGAGAAAAAGAAAAATCTGGTTTGTTCAAGATTAGAAGAATATCGTCGAGGGACTTCAGGGGTCAGATGTCTTTGAAATATAATGTAAAACAAAATAAAATATTTTTCACCTTTTTGAATAGTAGATGAGAACCATGTTTCCATGTCTCCACTAAAATCACTCATTATTTTTTCACTGATTAGAAACAATTAAAAATTGCCATCATTATCAAACTTTTGCTAGGCATTACCGGGCGCCAGCTGATGGAGCGGATGTGACGTCATGGATTGTTGACGCTCAGGCTTTGCTTGGAAAAAAACCTCTCGCCATTTTACTTGAGTTGAGACAAGCACAGCAGTCGAGGTTGTAACCATTCCCTGAAGAGGAGTTAACCTTCATAAGTCTACTACAGCAAATCTTCAATGGGTAAGAGTTAATGTTATGTGGCTGCTACGGAGACTGGTGTTGTTGTCACCTCTTGTAAATACATATGACATGTCTGACACGTCGCAGCGTTAGCTAAGGGCTGCTGTATGGCTGATCAATCTAAAACTCATCAGTGATTTAGATTTAGTTCTCCTCTGAGGAGGCACTTGTCCTGCTAAATAGTCTCATACTCATTTCATCATAAAAGTTAATACTGTGTTGAGTGTTAGACTGTTAGACTGAGCAGCTAGCTAGCTAAAGTTAGCGCTAGGCTTCTAGGCGTCGTAGCTAACAGTTTTTCCGAATAACTTTATTGAAACAACGGGAACAATGATACTCGTTATATAAGACTTGTTTTTATTGCAGGTGGCGACCATAATGACGCAAATATACAATACATTCAATGTTTCTACTAAATTTTAAATTTATTTCATTCTTAAAAAGCAACTAAGGACTCCGATAATGTTAAAGTGTGAACATCAAATCAAACAAATGTATACTGTACATGTGAGCTCGCTAACAAGCTGTCAGCAGTACATTGCATTGAGATACATTGCATTATGCATTCAATGTCTGTACTTTGCATTGAGATACATTGCATTATGCATTCAATGTCTGTTCATTAACTTACGTCCAATATCTATCTATATTGATTTGTTTTCTCTAAGTTATTGATATGCTGCTTGTCAGAAATCCTGATCTTCAAAATAATTATTATGCTACTGAAATCATTCTGGATGAAGAGATGGTCACTAACCTCAATGAGATTATTATAATTAATTGGTTACATATAGGGCTGCACAAATCAGTTATTTTAGTAACTGAGTATTCTATTGATTATTCTGGCGATTAATCGAGTTATCAAATAAGAGACATTGCGCGCCCTGCAATTTAAAAAAAAAAAAAAAAATGAAATCCCTTTTACTTTGTTCAGGAGCGATAGTAATATACAAAACAGAAAATACGATGGTTCTCCAGTTGTACAATACAACCAATTATTCCCCCCTTTTTTAAAAAACAACTTGTTCATTGATTGAATTGCAATAATAACTGTTGACAGCTATAATAACAAATGAGATTTGTTGTTGGATTTATCCTTAGAATCTGCAACGTTTTCCAGCGCTTTTAAATTTGATCACAATATCAGTCTAACACAGCTCCTGACGGCTTTTCTTGGACATGTTTGTAGAGGTCATTCTTTTTTTTTTCTTTCCCACTTATTTTTTGAGAGTTTGTATTAAAAACAACTCTCCGCTGTGGTTTAAATCTCAATTAGAAAGAACCTTCTCATTCGGAAAGGGGCGTTTACATGGAACATTTTTTTAATAAGGCATTTCTTCCGATTTTATTGGAGTAGGGGGGCTGTGTAAACCCACCTAATGTCTCAGTTTATGGCAGTGAAGAATCCTAGGAATCACAGTTCAAACACCCAATCACCAACCCCCAGAGCCACTATCACAGTCTGTCAGTCTTTGACTTTTTAACCTCTCCAAATTTGAGGCAGAGTGAGCCTCTGTTGGCTCTCAAAGATAGGTTATCCCCCTCGTTTACCTCCTTTAACTGGGTGAGAAGCGTCTCCTGGAAGACGCCCGGCCGATGGGTGATTAGTGAGAAATGAGGTTACTTGTGATAATAATAACTTAAATTTATAAAGAGCATAGTAGAGAGCTGATCAGGTTTGCAAGGAGTAGATAGCAAATCAAAGATGACAACACAATGCCAGTGGTTATCAGGCTGCCGGCGGATAGGACAGGAGAATCTAGGCCACTTCCTTGTTGAGTGTCACCCACTGTGAGTATCCAATTCTGTATTTATCAGACAGCCATTCATGGTTTGAGGGTATGGGAGCATTTAGGCCAAGTAATAGTTTGGTGAGGGTGCAGCAAGTTACAACACAGTGCACTGAATAGTAATCCATATTTTAAAAAAGCCTCGCCTCGAGGATTTTTAGAAATCAAGTTACTCAAATTAATAGATGAATCGTTTCAGCCCTGGTTATAAACAGCTGCAAGCAGAACTATTCACTTCCCAGGTTAAATTAGGTACTGTCAACTTTACAATTATCACATTAAACAAAAGATTTCAAATTGGAGCTATGAAACACAACTGGACATTATGGGGTCTATGAATCAGTTTTATATCAGGAGGGGGAAGAATGACGCATGGCAGTGGCTCTTCGATGCACTGGAGCTGCTTTGCTTCCTCAGGCGCTGGAAACTGGCAGCGTTTAGAGGGCTAGATGGATGCAATAAAGGATAAGGAAATCATGAAAAAAAACATCTCAACATTTGATGACACTAAAAGTTTTTCATCTTTAGACATTCCAAAAAGAGCGATCCAAGCAAGCAACAAGGCTTGGTATCAGAAGTAGTCCTGGAACAATTTTAGAGTGGACTTCACACTCACTTAAATCCTAGAAAATATCTCTGATGGGATTTGAGGAAGGCAGTATAACGGAACTGGAGACTTTCACCATGAGGAATGGGCAAATATTCCTCAATAACGCTGCTAGAAGCAGATGTATGTCCCTTTAACATTAACAAGCAGGTCTTAGTGGCTTAAGGGTCTCAACAGTCCTAGAGATGGTTGTACATATGGGGTTGAATCATTTCCAGAAAGTACATTTGCAAGAATACAAATTTAAACTTGTTTTTGCAAACAGTTAATTAATGTTATATTTAGATAGACAGACAGACAGACAGACAGACATTCGGAAGTGATAAAAACGTAAGACATACTACATAATAGGACATCTTATAGACATGTATAGAACAATATATATACATAGATAAAAATAAGTGTGTGTAGATAGATAGATATATATATATCTATCTACACGCGTATATGTAGACATACGTGTGTATATGTACACACACACGTGTATATGTACACAAGTATATATACACATGTGTGTTTATATATACATACGTATGTATATATACATATATACGCACAGGACATAAAATTAAGAAATAGAAAGTATACATGTTCATTAAAGTAAAGGAATAAAGTGCATGCAAATATAAAGGGAAGGGAGAAAGTCCCATCTCCAATGTCATATATAAATATGAAATGCATGGCAAGTACACTAAATGTACAGTGGAGGTTGAATAATTTTGTGAATAATTGTGCTTCGTTTCACAAGAGTTTTTTTTAGCAAATGTTTCCACGTAGTCATAGACAACATTTGATGTGTAAATTAATGTTGGCTTTGAATCCCGTTTGTTTGACACTCTGGACTGTTCAGATACAATGGCGAGTCCAGAGAAAGATAACTACAGGATGAAGAGCTACAAGAACAAAGCGTTGAACCCTCAGGAGATGCGCCGTAGGAGAGAGGAAGAAGGAATCCAACTACGCAAACAGAAAAGAGAAGAGCAGGTATAAAGATTTTTCTTGTTTTTACATTAAATTTAATTTACCTGACCGTTGACTATCTGATGAAGCTACTTTCATTTTCTGTCAATTTTTTTTTAGCACACTGACATAACCATCAAGACGGAAGTTTTATCATTGTTTCAAAAAGTTGAATTAATATTTTCAATGTATACAACAAAATATTGATACCTGTTGACCATGTAACAATAACATATTGCTATTCTGTATTTTATACATTATTTAGCCAAGTGCCTTAACCCATTAGAACCAAAATAATGTTTTTTTTATTAGGATAAAAAATGTCTTTTTCATCCTTATTTACTTACAGTTCCACAACTTATCGCAAACTTTGAAAATGGCTGGTTTTACAGCACAAAGCATGCACAAACATGCAAATTGATAATAAAGTTGTATCATGTTGCAGTGTTTCTCTGAGGAAATCTGAAAAACTGATCCTCAGGCTATTGTTTTAAACTTTTCATCAGCATCCAGAAGAAACTTTAATTACATTGAAAGGGGTTGTGACACCTTGGACTCCTATGGGTTGAAATGCTTGACATCTTTTTCTTTTTTTTTTTTTTTTGATATATACTGATGTGTGTTTTTTCTGAATCAGTTAATCTAGAATGGTGCTAAAAATCTTCATTGTGTGTCCACAGCTTTTCAAGAGGAGGAATGTGTGTGTCCCTTCAAATGATGACTTAATGCTAGAATGTCCCATCCAGGATCCAGACATCAGCTCCACAGTACCTGTCGCAGGTGTAAGTCGAATTTTCTAGACGGTTATTTTCTGACCCCTAATACTACACAGAAGCCTCAATAGCAATTATGATTCTGATTTTATTTCTTTGTTTTTCTTGATGATGATGATGATGTTTGTGCAGGATGGGGTTATAACTTCAGACATGACTCAGATGATCTTCTCTGAAGACCCAGACCATCAGTTAATTGCGACACAGAAATTTAGGAAATTACTCTCTAAAGGTTTGTATTTCCCTTTATTCAAACAAACACAACAAAAACATTTTTTTTGTTTAATTATTATCAACTATCTCTGCCAGTTTTTTCACTAAAGTAAGATCAGAGTTAACCAACATTTGAAACTGCTGCTATATCAGCGATAACGCATGGAATCACCACAAGATCATCGCCATACTTAAGGCATGCAGCATTCTTACGATTGTAAACAGTATGCATTATGGTTTGCATTGTGATAAGATAAGATACCTTTGTTCAACTGTAAATAATCAACCGTCCGATAAAATTTTGTGAGCAACGGTTTTATCCCATCAGATAAAGTTCTAAGTCTTTTCAAACATTCAGTCAGATGTACTGGGTTGAACTGGATCATCCAGCAGATGGACTGAGCAACACATGCCAAAAACTTGTTGGAACATAAATGTTTCTGCTCCTGACAAACCTAAACTGAACTGTTTGAGATTAAAAACAGCCGTGCGCACAGTTTGTTTATTAAACAGTAAAGACATTTTTGTAATCTGTTCTCCTGGATTTGCAATTTGGTTCCATGGATGTGTACAATTTACAAATTAGTCAGCAACTTCATCTATTATTTATCAATACACAGCACTGTTACATTATTAATTATTCAGAGTCCTGGTCAGGGATTCTGAAAAAGATATTGTTATTTTCAGAAATCTCAGTCAAACATAGGATCGGTGAGTCTGGCAGAACAGACTTCTAGATTTATGAAATCCCTTAAGGTCACATAAGCTGTTTGCACAGTTAAGTGAACCTTTTCGCACTATTTTGTCCATGGCTTGTTTTCCTCTTATATGACATGAGGGTTCTGTATTTTTTGTTGATGTTTAAGGTGATTGTATAAACGTATGTGTTAGCTTGTGGTGCTGATTCTGTGGTGAAACGTTACTACTAGTTCCAGTAAACCTTATTTCCTCAGTATGTGAACCTTTGATACACTGACTGAACCAGGTTACATTCTGAGAATTGAGTTCTGCTTTGTTCTTGTGCGCAGAACCAAACCCACCTATAGATGAGGTCATTTCAACGCCTGGTGTCGTGAATCGTTTTGTGGAGTTCCTGAAGAGGAGTGAAAACTGCTCACTGCAGGTTAGAGTTTGACATTGAATGTGTTGCTCTGTTATTAACAACCAGTCTCAATTATCCAAGCACAGATGAATGGCTTTGAGTACCGGTGCCAACTCGACTGAAATGGTAATGTTTTCTTGGCCTCATGGGAGGATTACCTCCTCAACTGATGTCCTCTGAAACACAGACAAACCACAACAATAGACATAATCAATTACACGCTGTTATTTTTTTATTATGCCCACTGACATAATTTGCCCCAAAGCCAAAATCAGAAAATTTGAAATTGGACTATAACCCCCATCCCTTGATACAGTCAGCAATTAAAACTTGAGCAGAAATGTTTCTGTTAAACTACACCAACTCAATGTGAAATATAACTACTGAAGCTACTGAGCACAGTGCCTTTGTCAGTACTGGTAGCACGATGTGGTACTGGCAGCCCATTCATGTTACAAGACTAGATCAGCTCCTCCAACATGGCACATCCATACATGCCGTCCCAAAGTTTGTTTCGTCTCCCAGCACAGACCCAAGAGCTTGGAGGATATACCAAGAAATTGGCTCATACACTAGGACAGCTGGCAAGAGCTGTCGAAGGACAACAACCCGGCTGCAAGACCAGAATCTGCTCCTCAGTGTGAGGAGGAACAGAGGGAGCAACTACCTGAGTCTGAGTTTGGTTTTCTTCTTCAGAACTGAAGAAGACTCTTGGGTGAGACGTGAAACGTCTCCAAGACAAAACAGTTTTGTCTTGATCCATAGATCCATATGGGTTATATTGCCTGCTCATCATCTCACAGGATCGTTTTGCTGGTTGATCATAAATGAGGAGGCATATCCTTGGATGGTCTCGCAGACCTCCATGGACTATTTAACGGTACCCTGACTGCTGTTAGGCATCAGAATGAAATCCTGACCCATTGTCAGACCTTACAATTCCCAATTCCCCAAATGAGAGTACAGCCTGTAAGCATTTCTTGGATGATAAATGTATGGATGCAAATGATTGGTCATCACGTTCCCCAGACCTGAATCCAT